>SJYC01082350.1:0-24802 GCA_006408675.1 Madoqua kirkii | reverse complement strand
ACACACACCAGAAGGAAAAGAAAACTTGTTGGGCAAGGTCTGTATTTCACTGGTATGATTTTCTGGCTACAATATTCATTCCCTTTCTGGGAACTATAGATCAGATGTTATGCTACGAGTTGATGCTCTGACTTTCAGTCCTTAAAGCTGAACAAATACAAATTAGAAAGACGGTTTTACAAAACAGATTGGCCTTAGATATTCTAGCAGCCACACAAGGAGGAATTTGTGCTATTATTAATACCCAGTGTTGTACATATATACCAGATACGAGTACTAACGTTACTCACTTTACTAAACACATGAACAAAATGAATCAGGCTATGGATACTCCTGAAGCCGCAGTCACCTCACTTTGGGAAACGTTAACTAGCTCCCCATGGTGGAAAACTATCTTAATCGTAATAATTCTAATTGTTCTGTTTTTGCTGTTTGCTTTACATCTGTACTTTGGCCACTTCATGCGAAGAGTTGACTCATTGGAAACGACTCTGATGCTGGGTGGGATTGGGGGCAGGAGAAGAAGGGGACGACAGAGGATGAGATGGCTGGATGGCATCACTGACTTGATGGACGTGAGTCTGAGTGAACTCTGGGAGTTGGTGATGGACAGGGAGACCTGGTGTGCTGCAATTCATGGGGTCACAAAGAGTTGGACACGACTGAGCGACTGAACTGAACTTATATCTGTAACTGTGTAACTGGATTTGTTTCTCGCCGTCTGAAAGCTTTTAGGTTACAAAAGGTTGTTCAAGCTCCTATGAGTGCCACAGCCTCCTCCAACTATTACTTGGGGCCCCTGGATCAGAGACCCTCCATATGAGGGTTAGTAGAATATGTTGCCTCAATGATTTAGGGACCACGCCCCTCAACAGCAGGAAGTAGTTATGTAAAGAAAACGATGCCCCTTTCCCTTGGCAATATAATTCTCCTAAAAGAAAAGGCAGTGAGAGAGGGAATTCCTAGGCAGATTGATAAGAAGTCCAGGGTCCCCAAGGAGAGAGGGGTCTGGGGTTTTTGAGGAAGAGATAGGAGTCTGGAATTCTCAAGGAGGAAAGGACAAACTTTTTTTCTTCTTCTACATTCCTTAGTCTTAGTCACATAAAACGTTGTTGTTGTTGTTTTTAAGCCCAGAACTGATGATTACATAAAAAAACAACTCAGTTTAAACTCTGTACTAGGGATTATATAACAACAGTGTAGCCTGCTTAAGGACAGTTTTTGCTTCCTGAAAACCTACTGACTAATCCTGGTATCTTAGAATATATATTATGGAAGTGGGTCTGGTAGGGTCTTTCTATTAAGTTCGCATCCTGTCATCCTAAAATGTAAATTGTGGGAGTGGGTCTAGTAAGATCTTTACAACCTTGAGACATTCTTTTGATTTATTGTAATAACTAATGTAAAAAGTATATGACCCCCTTGAGGGGGACATTCTCCATCCCCCTTCTGATACCTGTGTCAGAAGCTTTTTCTGTCCCTTTGCACTTTTATAAAACTCTGCTACACAAAAGAAAAAGAAAAAACTGATGTACCTGAAAAATGACTGAAAGGAAGAACTTTAAATATTACATCATATTCTTTTTAAGTATGTATTTGTGATCAAATAGCTATTAAATACCAATAATAAATAAAAAAAGTTGAAGCTAGTTCTAGCTGAAGCCAAAATGATTTGAAGTCACAGCATGACCTATTTTTACTATAATGAGCATAAAACATATTTGGATTATGGTTGAAAACAGAGCACAAGTAAGAACAAAAAAGTATTTCTTAAAGAGCATACTTAAGGAATGAAAACCAAGCTCTAAACATAAACAGGGACCCTGTCAAGGTGCATAGGCCTGCAATTTGATCTGGTATAATTTTCATGGATGTTTTTGAATTTTTAAGTATTTAAACAGTATTTTAAATAAAAGTATCAATATAGCCCTGTCTCTTATACACATACTAGCTGAAGCCAAAATGATTTGAAGTCACAGCATGACCTATTTTTACTATAATGAGCATAAAACATATTTGGATTATGGTTGAAAACAGAGCACAAGTAAGAACAAAAAAGTATTTCTTAAAGAGCATACTTAAGGAATGAAAACCAAGCTCTAAACATAAACAGGGACCCTGTCAAGGTGCATAGGCCTGCAATTTGATCTGGTATAATTTTCATGGATGTTTTTGAATTTTTAAGTATTTAAACAGTATTTTAAATAAAAGTATCAATATAGCCTGAGTAATTTTCCCTTATTAAAAAAAAGCAATTCTCTAAGCTGTAATATTTATATCTGTATCACTAAAGGGAAAATATAAAATATATTTTATAATCATTCTTCAAACCCTAAATAAGAGTCAGTAAAATAGATTTTAGATATGAGAAAAAATACATTGACAGTGCCTTTTAATTTGATTATTTGCCTTGATGATCTAAATGAGGATGAAAAACAGATGCCATAAAGACATAGTTAGGGAAGAAGAAATAGTGAAGGAAATCAGGTTGATTAGGATTTAATAAAAAATTAAGAAATGTGAAACTCTAAGGACTGCCAAAAATAGTCTGTCAAACACCAAACCCTCTGAAAGGCATTATGTTTTTGAGCTCTTATGGAGAGGGGCAATTATTCACTTTAGAAAATATATTACAGTTTAACTGATCACAGATTAATAACAAGCATAATTCAGTTTAAATCTCTGAAGAACTCAGAAATGTGTGTAGAAGCAGAATAGAGACCACATACGTAGATGTGGCCTATGTTCTAGTAAGGAGGATTAATTAGTTTTGTCAAAATGAAATCTGTCATTCCTATGAAAAAAAGGAAAAAAAGGAAAAGCTTAACTTCCTAGAAAAAAATTGGTGCAATAAATCCTAATTCTAGTAAATATCACTATTTTCATTTTATTTTCCTCCTCTATGTTTTATTTATGAATCAATTTTTGGCCTTTATGGGAAAAACATTTATGATGATAGATTTTACCCTCAGGAGAAAATGCCCAGTTTCTAGCAGTTCCTATCTTCATCACTGGAAGTAATGATGAAGCTCCCACTATGTGAAAAAGGCTTTGCACCAGCTTCTGACTATAAGCCACTTAGAAACATTTCTATAAGGTTAAAGCACCAAATATGTGACTAAATAATATTTTTAAAAAGTGTTGGCAATAAATAAAAAAACAATGGCAAGATGTTTGGACCCATGTGAAAATAAGCCATATCCAGGTTTAAGAACAGCAAGTGATTCAACTGGCATATCTACATAGCACATAAATAGATGGTCCAATAGACATTTTAGCTACATAGCTTCAGAATTATTTAAGTTTGACTCAGACTTGAAACTTAAAAGATTCCAGAAATGTGGCTTCCAAAATATGAAGAATAAGATTGTTGGCAATGCAAGGTAAATTTCTCTGCCTGTTAAAGAATGCAGGTCAACATTTTCCAAACTTGTTCTGAAAGGCTAGTTTCATTTGAACAAACCAATTTCATCAAAATCTGGGCAGAGGGAGTCTGCTAAAAATAAAAACAAGCAAACAATAAAAGCTATTTTTCCTGTCAGGTTACAATGTATACTGTCCCAAAATAAATCCTCTTCATTGAAACAAGCATTATAGGAGTATTTACACAATTGTCCTTTATTTATATTAAGATTTATTAGTTAAAATAAATGATAAAAATTTTCATCTCAAATTTTGCCAGCAGGGGGAAAAACAAAAGGGAGCGTTCTTTTAGGATGTTATTTGAAATTCTGCTCAATGCATGCTTCATTAAAAATGTAGAAATATATGCATAGGCATGACAAGAGAGAAGACAAATAGGAATAATCTAACTGATGTTTTTTTTTTTTCACATATTACTAACAGTGATATTACAGGTGAATCTTTTCTTTCCATTGCTTTTTTAAAAATTTCTTATAACAAATGTTATTTTTATAATGTGAACCCAACTCTAACTTTCTGACATTTTTGTTTGAGAAATAGAGTTTTCCCTGCTTAACTGGATCTGATACATAAACCAGACAGACTTTGAGGGGCTGAGAGAAGTCCAGGCTTCACAGACATACCTTGCTGCATGGAGCGAACCAGTAAATGAGAGCCAGGAAGGGCAGTCCCACGGCAACGGCGAGGACCACGAGGAACTTGACCGCCATGGTCTGCTGCCGCAGCCCAGAAAGGTTCTCATACCATATGGACAGGAGCTGCTGTTGACAGTTTGGATGGGCTACAAACTAGCAGGGGATAACAAAACATATTAAAGATTAAAGAAGGTTTAAGAGTAAGCTTTTTTCTTGTGTTCTAACATTAGGTTCTCCTTTTCTCCTTGGCTTTTTGCTTCTCTTCTTTTCACAGCTAATTGTAAGGCTTTCCCAGACAGCCATTTTGGTTTTTTGCATGATCAATGCAAAGAAATAGAGGAAAACAACAGAATGGGAAAGACTAGAGATCTCTTCAAGAAAATTAGAGATATCAAGGGAAAGATGGGCTTGATAAGGGACAGAAATGGTATGGACCTAACAGAAGCAGAAGATATTAAGAAAAGGTGGCAAGAATACACAGAAGAACTGTACAAAAAGGATCTTCATGACCTGGATAATAACGATGGTGCGATCACTCATCTAGAACCAGACATCGTGGAATGTGAAGTCAACTGGGCCTTAGAAACCATCACTACAAACAAAGTGGAGGTCATGGAATTCCAGTAGAGCTATTTCAAATCCTGAAAGATGATGCTGTGAAAGTACTGCACACAATATGCCAGAAAATTTGGAAAGCTCAGCAGTGGCCACAAGACTGGAAAAGGTCAGTTTTCATTTCAATCCCAAAGAAAGGCCATGCCAAAGAAGGCTCAGACTACCACACAGTTGCACTCATCTCAAATGCTAGTAAAGTAATGCTCAAAATTCTCCAAGCCAGGCTTCAGCCATACATGAACCGTGAACTTCCTGATGTTCAAGCTGGTTCTAGAAAAGGCAGAGGAACCAGAGATCAAATTGCCAACATCTGCTGGATCATGGAAAAAGCAAAAGAGTTCCAGAAAAACATCTACTTCTGCTTTATTGACTATGCCTAAGCCTTTGACTGTGTGGATCACAATAAACTGTGGAAAATTCTTCAAGAGATGGGAATACCAGACCACCTGACCTGCCTCTTGAGAAATCTGTATGTAGGCCAGGAAGCAACAGTTAGAACTGGAAAGGGAACAACAGACTGATTCTAAATAGGAAAAGGAGTACGTCAAGGCCGTATACTGTCATCCTGCTTATTTAACTTCTATGCAGAGTACATCATGAGAAATGCTGGGCTGGATGAGGCATAAGCTGGAATCAAGATTGCTGGGAGAAATATCAATTACCTCAGATATATGCAGATGACACAACTAAAAAGCCTCTTGATGAAAGTGAAAGAGGAGAGCGAAAAAGTTGGCTTAAAGCTCAACATTCAGAAAACTAAGATCATGGCATCCAGTCCCATTACTCCATAGGAAATAGATGGAGAAACAGTGGAAACAGTGTCAGACTTTATTTTTGGAGGTTCGAAAAACACTGCAGATGGTGATTGCAGCCATAAAATGAAAAGATGCTTACTCCTTGGAAGAAAAGTTATGACCAACCTAGATAGCATATTCAAAAGCAGAGACATTATTACTATGCCAACGAAGGTCTGTCTAGTCAAGGCTATGGTTTTTCCTGTGGTCACGTATGGATGTGAGAGTTGGACTGTGAAGAAGGCTGAGCGCCAAAGAATTGATGCTTTTGAACTGTTGGAGAAGACTCTTGAGAGTCCCTTGGACTGCAAGGAGATCCAACCAGTCCATTCTGAAGGAGATCAGCCCTGGGATATCTTTGGAAGGAATGATGCTAAAGCTGAAACTCGAGTACTTTGGCCACCTCATGTGAAGAGCTGACTCATTGGAAAAGACTCTGATGCTGGGAGGGATTGGAGGCAGGAAAAGAAGGGGATGACCAAGGATGAGATGGCTGGATGGCATCACTGACTCGATGGACATGAGTCTGAGTGAACTCTGGGAGTTGGTGATGGACAGGGAGGCCTGGCATGCTGCAATTTATGGGGGTGCAAAGAGTCAGACAAGACTGAGCGACTGAAGTGAACTGAACTGAATATTAAGTTCTATCCTTTCTTATAAAAAATATTGTTAGAATTAAAGAACAAATGCCATATATGTAGGGGACAGGTATCAAGCAATGCCGCAGGAAGTCCTATTATCTTTTATGTAAATTCAAGGATTCAGATTTACCAAACTTTTCTTTAGGACTAATGGACTTTCAAAGCATAGACAAATTTTGAAAATTTGGTGTTATAAAAAGCTTCATCAGTATTTTATAAAAGGACTTTTATGATTATGCACTTTTCCTGTCTAGAGGGAATCACATAAAGATCCTGCTAATTTAGATGTCTAAATACTTTTTTAAAAAAAAAGTACACCACCTTTTCTGCACTGACCTAAAGTGCTAAATGCATTTTATACTAGATTCCCATTTGCATATGACCTTTTTATGGACTGCCTATTCTATTTTATTGATATATTCCTGTGCCATAAGCTCTGTCAAATAAAGATTTTTTTTAGTCTATCAGGCTTGAATTCTCAGACCTCTTTTATTGCTGAAAATACACAATGTTTAAAATGCTGTTTCCCAACTCTAAGTCTGTTTTCTGCTGGCCTCACTATTGGAATTTCTGAACATTTCTCAAG
The DNA here is from genome assembly GCA_006408675.1 of Madoqua kirkii. Lineage (NCBI taxonomy): Eukaryota > Metazoa > Chordata > Mammalia > Artiodactyla > Bovidae > Madoqua > Madoqua kirkii. The sequence goes on along the minus strand of SJYC01082350.1, from coordinate 18,108 downwards.
CAAGTTCAAAAGCTTCTTCCATGATACAGTCTTTACCAGTTTTCTTCTTTCACCTCTGTTTTCAGACAAAAGATGGTCCTTGATATTCTACATAAGCATAAAATACTTATGATACTTCTAATATTGTACTCAGTGTATTCTGCTCAGCTTCTTCTTTCTATTGTATCATGTACTGTATATTAGATACTTCTAGATACTGAGAGAAAGTGCTGAGACAAGATAGACAAAGAGCTCTTGCCTTACATTGCAGTTGATGGTTGTACAGTTATTTGAACTGCATTCTCTTCCACTTACCGGAGTCAGGCACAGGACCAAAATACTGGCATCATTAAAAGCAGGACAAACTTTACACTACAACGAGGAATATGGACAAATTCTTACATTAGTACTACCCCACAAACTGCTTAATTCCATATAAATGAATTCCAGCCAAATCTAAATTCCCTCATGGAATTTCTCCTAGTTATACGTTCACATTATTGGACCAAATACAGCCCAAAGAGTCTCTGTAAACACTTGGATAATTTCATTCAGATAGGATGTACGTCCCTTCTCCACATACATGCCAAATTTGGTTCATATGTCATGACTGATGATGTTATACACAAACAAACAAATATATAAAAGTATTTAGCATTCACACTGTGAGACTTTTTGGAGGGAGCAAGGCGAGTTCCAGGTATGTCAGAAAATAGCTTGAGAAAGGAGGGTACAGAGTGGCTTTGGAATCCCATGGTGCCTAGGAGGTAGGGCTGGGAGTGATGACTCCTGCACAAATGGGGCTTGTGTGGTCTGAACCTCCTGCAAGTAGGAAGGTAGGGAGTGGTTGGCTTTTCTTATGTACTTGCCCTAAGCTGAGTACAAGAGGGGAAAGAAGTGTTGGGGCTTGACAGTTATGAACAAATATAAAAAATGGAGTCAGATTCAATTTCAGTCAACTTCCTGATTTTCCCATAGGGTCTCAAGAATTCAGTATCTTTCTTTTCAGTATCCAAAGCAAAATAGTGATCATATTATTTACTAGAAGTAGTTTCTGGCTCAATGTTTCTGATAACTTAATCCTCTATCAATGTCAGGAAAGTCAGGTAAATTGTTATAGAGGGTGGGGATTATTAATCCAGAGAAACAGGTAAGAGGGTTAAGAGAAAGCTGTTGGGGTGTCAGTTCAAGGATATTTGACTCAGGAGCATAGCTCAGGGACTGTTGTGAGTGTGTGTGGAAGGGAGAGAGAGAGATATGAAAAAAAAAATTACTTTTGTAATGAAGTGTTAGCAGAGAATCTTTAGAATATAGTAGTTTGTAGAAATCAGTTCAGTTGTTCAATCATGTCTGACTCTGCAATCCCATGGACTGCAGGACACCAGGTTTCCCTGCCCATCACCAACTCTGGGAGCTTGCTCAGACTCATATCCATTGATTCAGTGATGCCATCCAACCATCTCATAAAAATCCAGGTTTTTTATTTCCATGAGTTAATTTAAATGAGTCCTTTGCTTTTGGCTAAAGGTGGAGAAATAAAGTTTTTTAGTTGTTGTTTGGTTTATTCATTTGATTTTTCCCCTCCATGCACCAGATTCTGATAAGAGATGGAGGAAGAAACGATGGTGTGGTAAAAGTTCTATGCTATTTCTTTTCCGTTCCCCAGATCAGTGATAGTTTTGTTTTTCTCGTTGTTGTTATTTTTAGTTTGTTCTATCTTTTCTGTGATTGTTTTGAATCATGTGTGTCAGGCAGATGTTTAACAATCACTCCTTCCTTAAAAAATCATAACTTGAACTTGATTTGTATCACATACTTATTTCCATGACATAATAGTATTACCATGGTCTATTTCAAGCGGTCAACAAGAACAGACCACTCTTTCAGATCTTTAGGGATTATTGTCACGAGATGAAGTAGCTGACAAGTACTTTCTGAGGTTCTGAGTTTAAGTAGTAACGTGCCAAAGGCTGACTCAGAACTGCAAGAAAGCTAGTGTTCTGCTACTGACGGCCTGGGGGAACCCCTGCAGACAGCAGCTGCGCCCCACTGCACAGCATTCTCCCTGGGCAGATGCCACACAGAAAGCCATCAGGAGGACAGTGGAGCAGAAAAACATGATTTGGCTTCCTCCTGAGTAGCACAGAGAAGAACTCCGCTGATTCCCAGAAATGCCTGGCATAGAAGGCAGACACTGCAAGGCCTATGAGAGCAGGCTGAGGCTGAGACAATATATTTATCATATCCATTTTGAATCTACAGATTGTTGAGGAAAAGCGACACTCATTACCACTGATCAAACACAATTGGGAAACAATTACAAAAATGTAGATAAAAATTAAACTTTAGATTGAGAATATAAGTACCATCCTAATTACAATGAACATTTCATGTTCTTTACTCATGACTAATACAATGCACAGGAAGGATTATAAATTCATTAAAGGTTAAGTTCTAATCTGAAATCTGATTTAAACAAGACATATCTTTAATTTTCATTAAAAATTCTATATATTATGCATATAATGGGTCCATTTGTTCATGCAATAACATGTGTTCATTATTTAAATAATAAAAGCCAGCCAAACATTACCAATGGCAGTGATATTTATATATTTTTTCCCATGAACTACGTCAAATAGGCTCTAGAGCAATGGAAAAATCAATAAGCAGTGACTAAATACTTGATATCTATATTTTGTTTTACGTGTGAAGATGTCTGTTGCAAGGCCTTTCATGTCCAGGATATGCTCCTTAAACATTCATTGTTTAAAACTTTAAACCTTAGGGTTGGAATGTGGCTATAACATCTTTTTGTATTGAAAAGAACAACTAAAACAACAAAAATGTATGTCTTTCTTCTTCCCCTTTCCCTTCTGTTTTAATGTTTTCCTCCTTTCTTTAAGTCCTTCTTCTCTCTTTTTTTCTTTTCTTGTTCTTTCCTTTTTTCTCTCCCCCTTTTCCCTTCCTTCCTTCTTTCTTTGTTCTGGGAAGGGAAAACCATCCCCTAAACTGTGAACACAAACACTGCTACGTTCAGAGAGAGACTGGATATTGAGTATTTGCTTTCTAGCCTCTATAGTGGAATATAGCGAGGGAGAAGCAGTTTGAAGTAGGACTTGAAGAAGTCGACTACATTGTCTATCATGTGGATCTTAAATTATTGGTTTTCATTGTACGCTGCAGGACCTAACTCTTATGTTGGGAGCACACAGACAAAAGAAAAAGGAAGAAAAATAACTGAGGCTGCAGAACTGATGTAGTTAGGATATTGTTGTCATCATTGCCAAACATTAAATGCTCTCTGTTACTGTGATTATGCTTTGAGAATTAAGAAGATAATCAGTGCTGTTACTGAAATCCAAGCATCAGTCTTAATCCAAGACATGAATTCCAGGATGAAATAATTAGCAGGCAGTGAAAATACTGGGTAGCCATACAAGCCTGGCAAATGCCCACCACCAATCTTTTTAGGACACTCCTGAATGTCATACACCTTCTCTACAGAACATTCGTCAGTTTTCATTCTTAATTTTCTCTTTGTTGAGCAAGAAAATTCAGAGCTCAGTGTTGGAATCTCGGACCAGGTCTATATACAGCATGTGCTAAACTGTTTTTCTTAAACATGCATTGGCAACATTGAACTTGTAAACAGTCTGTGGCAACTCTGGTGAAAACCTCCTTTGTCTTCTTCTCCACTAACACCTTGAAGTTCTGAGCAGCTCTCATTCTCCTCTCTCAAAAGATTTCTCAGATCAATTTAACTTTTTTTTTTCAATTATTTTGGAACCTTAATCCTTCTATCCTTTACACATGAACTTCGTCTATGCGCTCTCCTGATGCATGTAAACATGTGCAGCTCAATATCTAAGTGATATTCCTAAGAAAACTGACCAGTGCAATTTAATGTTTTACTCTTCACAAGGCGAAGAAGTGAAGAGGCACCAAAGATGAAACACTAGCACTCTAGCAAGGGGTTAAGGAGAGGGAGACTGTGGATCTTTTCAAATCTATTCATCAGCATGTGTATCTGGGACAAGAACTGATTATAGGATAAAAAGTAGCACTGAACTTTAAACAGTCTACTTTGCAGTGTTTTATGCATACAAAGCAACATGCATAATATACATGTAATTCTGCATTATCATTAGAACATCTGTACCCATGTAAGACCTAGAATGTTAGTGTTAAGTTTAAATTATGTACTCCTCCACCAGCTTCCCTGGTGGCTCAGAGGGTAAAGTGTCTGCCTGCAATGCGGAAGACCTGGGTTCGATCCCTGGGTTGGGAATATTCCCTGGAGAAGGAAATGGCACCTCACTCCAGTATTCTTGCCTGGAAAATCCCACGGACGGAGAAGCCTTCTAGGCTACAGTCCATGGTGTCGCAAAGAGTCGGACATGACTGAATGACTTTCCTCACTCAACTCACTCACTTCCCTCAGTCACTCACTCATTTGCTATTATATGCAACACTGCTTATATACTTTTTTGTACATGCCTCTTGCACTTGGGTACCATTTTCTGCAAGATGTATTCATGAGGATGAAGTATTTGAATGTTTTCAAAACTTACATTTCCCTGGTACTAATAAGATTTAATGTATCACCATCTATGTGTTTCCCTCTGCACAGAAACAGTTTCCATTTTCAGGTCACATTCTCCTGTAATATTTGATTTTTCTCTTAATTGCACACTTACATATATTGGATATTATTCTTTCATGGTTATGCTTTTCAAAGATCTTCTCAGAAATATTGGTTTATCTTTAGGCTATCAATTCAAATCTTCAAGTTCAAAACAATCAAAATGATTAATTTCTGCCTTCTTGATTTACTCATAATGTGTACTTCTGCAGAGGTCCTTTTATTTATAAAATGGATATCATAAAAATGTTTTATTGTTTCTTAACCAGATTTTAGTTTTCAGTTTATCTAGAATTAAATTTTGTGTGTATTATATAATAAAGAACCTGATATCACTGTCATCCACTTATAGATATTGAAGCAACTGTCCACAATAGTTATGCTAAAGATTTCTGATATTACCATTATTGTATAGCAGTGTTTGTTATATGTGTTCATCTCTTTTTGGAGTTTTTATCATGATCCATGTTTTAATTGGTAAATCTATGATCTACCAAAGAACTGTTAAGTATGAACATTTTGTAATAAATATGAATATCTGATAAGGTTCAGTTCAGCTCAGTTCAGTCGCTCAGTAGTGTCTGACTCTTTGTGACCCCATGAATTGCAGCATGCTAGCTATTCCCATTTATTCTTCTTTTTCAAACTATTTTCAGATATTGACTTCTTCGTTTAAATTTTATAATTATTTTCTAGAAAAATCTTTCAATGGAATTACTCAGATTTAAGCCAAATATAAACAATAATTTGGGTGAAACTAACATATTTACAATATTGTTATTCCTGGAGAAACGTTTGGCTTCCTTTTGCTGATTATATTATGGAAGGCAGAGTGTATTTCTACCTCTCTGTAACATCAGTGGAAATGTTAGAGTAAATTAAGAGAGTGTATATGTTTTTGTTGATTCTTTCCACTTTAAACAAAATCCTGCAAGAAAAATGTAAACACACCAGAGGTTTGCTGTCTGCAAGTGCGATTTGCTGTCTGCAAGTTGTGATGGATGGAAAGTAAGCTTTACTTAAGCTGCTTCTGGCTGACAGTCCACTTTGATGGGAGAATTCTGAGACTGGGAGCTCTTAGGTACCATATAACAAGGTAGAGCTGTTAGAAGTGATCATAACGTATATGTCTTATGAAATAATAAATATCTGGCCCAAACCTCTTCTAGACACATCTTTTGCTGGGAGGTTTGTGCCCTGAGATGGGAGCCAGCATAGGAAAGAGGCTAAGACCTCACCTGAGCCGCCTATTTCATGTAAGCTCAATCAAGCTAAGATCCAGAAAGAGATGAGCAGAAAACAGAGTCCACTGAACCTGGGACAAAGCTCTGGGGCCTAACAACTGCATGTAGACAAGATCTGTAGTAGTTTGTACACTGAACAGGCCGGAAACAAATAAGACCATATTTTTAGATTTGTAAGAATTGTATTGCCAAGAACGGTATCGTCAAAACAAGAAAAGAAATTACAAATCCACAAAACTTAAAACTGTTCAGCTCTTATAGAGTACCAACAGAAGTAGCCAGATAAGCTGTGTATCACCTTTCAGCTGAGTGCACACCTTTCAGCCACTCTGGAAGATTCACACAGATGATCTTTGAAAGACCGTTTCTCCTCTATAGTCTTTATTTCTTCTTTTAGGGACTGTGATTAGCCAGTTTTACATCCTGTCATTCTGTCCTTGGTGCCCTTTCTGTATTTAAATCTCTCTGTGTTTTGTTTTAATTATTCACATCAACTTACCTTCTAGTCACACAGATTTTCAGTGTGTCAGTTTTGGTTTGAGAACTTTTAAAATTATTTTTTTCTGTGTATCTGTATAAAATATAGTTGACTAGATAGGGCCAATGAAGAGAGACTGAGACAACCTCAAAAGCAGATGATGGAACAGTAGTGAAATCAGGATGGAAGTGGGGAAATAAACTAACAGCTGATTAAAAATTGAAAAGAGATGACATTAATGATGGTTTCCAGTATATCATCTGGGCAAGTGTGTAAAAGTATCATTCATTAAGGTTAGAAATACAGGAGGAAAGGAACAGATTCTTAAAGATAGCTTTGGGTTGAGTTGACGTTGATCTTGGACATTTAGGAGATGATATTTAGTGCTTATGTAAATATACAGAAATGCAATTAGCATTAAGTAAGATGGGAATTATTGATTTTTATGTTTTTGATTGGACTTTCTTTGGAAAGCTGTATAAAATACAAAGAAAGAATGAGGTGAAAACTTGGGCAAACCAGTACTTATAGGATGAAGAGAAAATGTGCCTACAGAATAAAATGACAATGTTATCATAATTTTCCTTCCTATCCTGGTGCAGTCATTATATTTTGTATTTTTATAATTTTAAAATGACTACACTCATTTCACATAAGTATTTGTAGCAAAAGTATCTCTTTCTTGAAGTTGTCAAATTATTTATTTCTATAGAATTGCTGTGTTCTAACATAATTTATCACGTTATTTTAAGAAACTGTTTCATTATACTGAAAAATTAAGTAAGTATACTTATTAATACTAAAATCAAGTCTAAACTGTGCCCCTGGATTTTGAAGAAAGAAGTATTTCTTAATGTTTTCAGTTCTAGCTGTAATCTTTGTTATCATTACTATTCCTCCCCTATCCTTTATCATAATTGTGCTCATATTGTAATGCCTCATATTTATGAATACTATTATGTTTGCAATCTTTTTATCTTATTTTTAGAACATGCTTCATGCATAATAATTCTTTTTGTCCCCTGATTCTAAAACCACATAATTTGTTGTCTTATCAATGGACTTGAGTGGCTACCAGATGTATTTATTTACATGGTTGATTTCAGAAGGGAAGTAGACAAACTGTATCATTCAAGGAGTGCCAAAATACGTTATGTAGTCATAAGACTATTTCAACAGCTAAATTAAAAGGCTTAATGCATTTTTCTTAGCATATTTTTAAAGCAATACCATGGTATTTCATTGTACTTGCTATAAAAAACCAGGTTGAGAGTTGAAATCAGTTTCCCTACCAACATTTTTAAAAAGAACTCAGAGTAATACAGAAGAATGATTAAGTAAGACTTAATTTAACTGAAATGCTGGGTGAAAGCCAAGTTTAAAACAAACATGAATAACGTCCCTTTGAAAAATCCTTGATCATTAAGTTTGGAAGCTTCAATGGGAAAAGAGTAGAAACTGAGTCGGCTCTCGTATTAGTTTCCTGTAGGCACTGTAACAAATTGCAACAGATTTAATGGCTTAAAACAACACAGATGTATTCTCTTACAGTTCTAAGAGCTGAGTCTTATGAGGCTGAAAAGCCAAGTTGTCAGCCAAGCTGATTCCTTCTGAAAGTCTGAGTGGGAATCTGTTGCCTTGCATTTCTCTGCTTTTACTGACTGCCTGGGCTTCTTGGCTTATGTCTTTACCTCCACCTTCAAACTGCATCTCTCCAGTCTCTGCATCCGTCATCCCATAGCCTTCTTCTCTGCTGACTCTCCAGGGTCCCTCTCATAACGGTTATCATAATGACATAGGGCCTATCTGGAGAGTCCATGATAATCTCCCAATCTCAAGACCTTTAACTGAATTACATTTGAAAAGATCCCTTCATCACATTATACAGCATCCAAGGTTCCAGGGATTAAGGATTAGGCGTATTTTGGGAGCCATTATTCAGGCCACCACAGTTGAGTTGTTCTCTTTTCACCTGCTTTGTATTCCTCTTCTCTTCTAAGGAATTTTGCCTCACAACTCCCCTCCTTTTCTTTGCTTATGTTACACTTTATACATTTGATGCCATGGAGGGGTCCTAGGCTTGTGAAACTGGCTTTTTTGTTTGGGGGGTGGGGGAAGTGTACTTGGCCATTTGCCACTACATTTGAATGTTTACATGTGTTTTATTTGAAGGCCTCATTGCCATTTAAAATTTTAATAATTTTTTGTATGAAAAGTTTAAAAAGGGCATTTCAAGCACATGGAGGAGTATATTAAAAACTCTATCATGTACAAGCTTGAAGAATTTGAGGAGCTAAATTTGGAGGCCTAGAATAGAGTTGTCAGTTAAGAAATAGAACATCCAGTTAAAATTGAATTTTTAACAAGTCAAATCAAAATATCAAAAAAAAAATTAAAAGAATATTTTTAGTATAAATAGATACAGCCATTGGATGATACATCTTCTACTTTAAAAAGAATTTGTTTTGTTTTTAAAATTTGAAATTTAATTTATATGTGTGTTCTTTTTCCTCTTCCAATTTTGTTAAATCTGGTAACCCTAGCTGCTGCTGCTAAATCACTTCAGTCATGTCCGACTCTGTGCAACCCCAGAGACAGCAGCCCACTAGGCTCCCCCATCCCTGGGATTCTCCAGGCAAGAACACGGGAGTGGGTTGCCATTTCCTTCTCCAATGCATGAAAGTGAAAATTGAAAGTGAAGTCACTCAGTTGTGTCTGACTCTTTCCTCTGTCCATGGGATTTCCCAGGCAAGAATACTGGAGTCAGTTGCCATTGCCAAGTTCTCCTGGTAACCCTAGACTAGGGTGAATAAGAGTGTGTGGTTGTGGGCCAGCGGTTAGGACTCCATGCTTCCACTGCAGTGGGGATGGGTTCAGTCTCTGCTCAGAGTACTAAAATTCCACATGCTATGTGGCCAAAAAAAAAAAAGAGTGTGTAGTAGATGATGATCAAGAAGTCAGAGTTATATCTTGCAGGGACTAAAATGTCAACAGAAAAGGTTTGCCTATTTTTTTCTACATGTGATTCAAAGCCATTGGAAGGTTTTAAACATACAAGTGGTAAATAAAATCTTATTTATATTCTAAGATAACTGCACTTATGTGTTTGTGAAAGATAATCATAAAAGGCTGAGTTTAAAGCAGAGACAGTATGACTAGTTAGTCTGTCTTGGCAAAGTAAGGGAATTGAATTCAGTTGGTAGACAGGTGTTCAGGACAACTGTTAACACGGTGCTAGAGGGTGGCAAGACCAAACGAAGAATCTTGGTTAAAAGAGAATGAACAGAAGAATGGAAAAACTTTCCAAATTTCAAACCTAAGTATGTTAAGCAGTGAGCAGGAGCTTCTTTTCTTCAATAAAAAAGAAGGAACATAGAATAACTACAAAGTTACTGTCTAATAGAGAATAACAATGAGGGAGAAACAAAGTTTCTGCGCCTGTATCATTGCTTAATATGTGGAATAGTTACAAGAGTGTTAGCATTCGCTGGGTGACATCACCCAGCTGGCAACATAGGTTGTTTCTGATTTTTCTCCTCCTTTCAAGATAACAGCTATTCAAGAATGAGATACATGGGAAAGATCTTAGAACACTGAGGTAAAGCTGAAGCACTTGCTGCACCCGAAAGGGTGGCCTGCATCAGGAGGCCACAGGTTGACCACTTGGCTTCACTTTCCGGCAGGCGCGCACCATGTGGAGAAGACTCAAGCTGTGAGCCTCCTATTCCTCCAGTGAAGAAAGAGAACCATGGGGGACAATGTCTTCCCTGTGCGTTGTGAGTGGCTTTGCTAGAGCCCCTACTTTGATCCAGCACCACCGGATGGCAGGGGTCTGTGGGGCTCAATCACTGGGAATCTGACTGTGACAGAGAAGGGAGGAGGGACTTGTAACAATCCATCAGCACACAGATCCTGGCAGAATTATCATCTGTAGGACCAAAGCTGTCACTGCAACAGCAGCAGAGTTCATCTGCAGAACCAGGCTGGGGGTACCTTCTGACCAGAGAGCTTGGTGAGGTCTGCCTGATTTGGAGCCTTAAGCAAGAAGTTTTATGGGTCCTAGAACCTAGACTGCCCATATCCGAACAAAGAGGTATACAGCCCAGCTTCTGTAGGGAGTATCTCCTGGGCCTGTCTGAACAGAAGGATTGGCGGTCACTCCTGGGAGTTGTGCCATTCAGTAGCACTTGAGTTGAAAGGCAGGCTGAGCTGGTTGTCGTCAGAGCAAAGTCAGTACTGGGCACAGGGTATCCCCGTGCTCCCTATAGCAGGGAAATAATTCATAACCAAGGCCAAGGGTAGCATCAAGCTTCTCCCAACACTCTGTTGGGAAATTAAGAGTAGTCTAGGGAGGCCCCTTGCCTATCCCTGTAGGTAAGGATTCCAGACATAGCCCACCCACAGGGGAGCATCTTCCAGGAATATCTGACCAGAGGGTCAGGAGACAATCCTGGAGAATGCAAAGCCCAGGGGCAGTCTAGCTGAGAGGCTGGCAGAGCTGAGTTTGCCGAACAAAACCAGTGGCCGTATTTGTTCAGGAAACATGGGGGTGCAGAGTTAAGTCTTGAGTTAAGACAACAAAGAACCTTACCATTTTCACAGCTGCTTCTCCTGCAGTGCCCAGGCAGGGAGTAAAATCCATAGCCCCACTTATCACTAAATAGAGCCTCCAGCCTATCTGACCCGGGAACCCACCCAGAGCACACACGTGCTACAGAGACCGTTCAACACCTGAACACAGAGCACAGCCTGTGACTTCTCCCATCTCCAGAGCAAAACCAGCAGCCTCACCTGTTTGGGGAACATTCTGCCCTGATTCTTTACTGCCCAGCCACCAGGGAAGCCATAGGCTACACACTCCAGTATTATTTTGGATTTCTCTGGTGCTTCAAATGGTAAAGAATCTGCCTACAATGCAGAAGACCTGGGTTTGAGCTCTGGATCAGGAAGATCCCCTGGAGAAGGGAGTGGCTACCCATTTCATCATTCTTGCCTGGGGAATTCCATGGACAGAGCCTGACAAGTTACAGTCCATGAGGTCACAAAGAGTTGGAAACAACTCAGCCACTAACACTGGGGTGGCTCTGAGTTGTTAAGGCTCTATGCCCCATCCTGCTACCCCATCAGGACAAGGAACCTATTCATAACCCATCAGCTACTGAAGTGAAGTGAAGTGAAGTGAAGTGAAGCCACTCAGTTGTGTCCGACTCTTTGCGACCCCATGGACTGTAGCCCACCAGGCTCCTCTGTCCATGGGATTCTCCAGGCAAGAATATTGAAGTGGGTTGCCATTTCCTTCTCCAGGGGACCTTCCCAACCCAGGGATCAAAACCAGGTCTCCTGCATTGCAGGCAAACGCCTCAACCTGTGCTGACCATCTCGTAAGCCTGACAGAGAATCCAAGCAAGCTAAGACCCCATCCTACAGCCTCTCTTAGGAAGAAAATGATGCCAACAGTTGGCTGACTGTTCTCAAAGCAGTGGCACATCCCCCCGTCCCCCAAGTCAGACATATCTTTAAAGCTCAATCAGTTGCTTCACCTAGAAACAGTCCATGAAAACAGATCCTATCTACCCAAGGAGATTACAAAGATCAAAGACTAATAATTTTTAAAACAGCAGAGAAAAGAAGTTACATACAAAGAAACCTCATTTGCCTATCAGTGGATTTTTAAACAAAAAGTTTTTGAGCCAGGAGAGAATAGGAGGACATATTCAAAATATTGGGGGGAAAATGTCAGTCAAAAATTCAATAACTTCTGGAAATATCCATCAGAAATGGAGGAGAGAGAAAGATGCCTGACCAAACAAAACCTGAGGCTGGTCATTACTGCTAGACCTACTTTACAATAAATACTAAAGGAAGTTTTGAGTAGAAGTTTCACATGCAAGCAAGGTAATACTCAAAATCCTTCAAGCTAGACTTCAGCAGTACATGAACCAAGAACTTCCAGATGTACAAGCTGGACTTAGAAAAGGCAATGGAACCAGGAATCAAACTGTCAACATTCACTGGATCATGGAGAAAGCAAGGGAGTTTGAGAAAAACATCTACTTCATTGACTATGCTAAAATCTTTGACTGTGTAGATCACAAACTGTGGAAAATTCTCAAAGGTATGGGAATACCTATTTCCTAAGAAACCTGTATGTGGGTCAAGAAGCAATGGTTAGAACTGGGCAGTGAACAATAGACTGGTTCAAAATTGGGAAAGGAGTACAACAAGGCTGTATATTGTTATCCTGCTTATTTAACTTACACTCAGAGTATATCATGTAAAATGCCAGGTAAGATGAATAACGAGCTGGAATCAAGATTGCCAGGAGAAATATCAACCTTAGATATGCAGATAATACCACTCTAATGGCAGAGAGTGAAGAGGAACAAAAGAACCTCTTGGTGAGGGTAAAAGAGAAGAGTGAAAAAGCTGGTTTGAAACTCAGTATTAAAAATACCAAGATTATGGCATCCAGTCCCATCATTTCATGGCAAATAGATGGGGGAAAAGTGGAAGAAGTGACCATTTTCTTTTCTTGAGATCCATAATCACTAAAGATGATGACTGCAGTCATGAAATTAAAAGATGCTAGCTCCTTGGAAGAAAAGCTATGACAAACCTAGACAGCATATTAAAAAGCAGACATCATTTTTCCAACAAAAGTACATATAGTTAAACCTATGGTTCTTCCAGCAGTCGTGCACAGTTGTGAGTGTTGAACCATAGAAAAGACTGAGCACTGAAGAATTGAGTCCTCTGGACTGCAAGGAGATCAAACCAGGCAATCCTAAAGGAAATCAGTTCTGTATATTCATTGGAAGGACTGAGGTTGAAGCTTTGGCAACTTGTTGTGAAGAACTGACTCACTGAAAAACACCCTTATGCTGGGAAAAATTGAGGGCAGGAAGAGATGGCGGCGGCAGGGATGAGATGGTTAGACAGCATCACTGACTCAATGGACATGATTTTGAGCAAACTCCAGGAGACAGTGGAGGACAGGGGAGCCTGGTGAGCTGCAGTCCAAACGGTTGCAGAGTCAAGATTCTGATAAGACTTAAGAGACTGAGCAACAACAAAAATAACAGTAACATCATTAAAGACATAAAAAAGTAGGGTCTATATCTCACTGGTAATGGTAAATATATAGTCACAGTTAGATTCTGCAATATAGTAACAGTTGTGTATAATTCATATAACAAAACTAGTTTGAAACTGTGAGGGTGAGGAGAAGTAAAAGTGTACAGTTTAGAAATTCTGTATTAAGTTGTTTCCAGTTTAAAACAGGGTGTCATGAGATTAAGGTATTTTATGTATGCCACATGGTGCTGAGAACTGGATATTCACACATAAAAGAATGAAACTGGATTCATATCTTTTACCATCCACAAAAAATAACTCAAAATGGATTAAAGACTTAAATGTAAAACATGAAACTCCTAGAAGAAAACTCTGGAATAAAGAAAGCTCTTGATATGGATCTTGTTAATGACTTTTCATTATGACCCCTAGAGCACAAGCAACAAAATACAAGCCAGTGGGACTACTTTAAAATAAAAAAGCTTCTGCATAGCAAAAGAAGCCATCAACAGAGTGAAAAGACAAAGAAGGGAAAATATATAAGGAAAATGTATATGTAAATAATTCACGACAACTCAATAGTGAAAAACAAATAACTCAAATTTTAAAATGGACAAAGGACCAGAATGGAAGTTTTTCCAAGGAAACTATCCAAAAGGCCAACAGGGGTATGGAAAGATGCTCAACATCACTTGCATTTACTGTTGTTATCCAGTCAGCCAATCGTGTCTGACTCTTTGCAACCCCATGGACCCATACCAGCCCTCCCTGTTCCTCACTATCTCCTTAAGTTTGCCCAGTTCATGTTCATTGCATCGGTGATGCCGTCCAGCCGTCTTGTCCTCTGCCGCCATCTTCTCCTTCTGCCATCAGTATTTCCCAGCATTGGGGGCTTTTCCAAGGAGTCATCTGTTCACATCAGATGACCAAAATACTAGAGCTTCACCTTCAACATCAGTCTTTAAGGTGAATATTCTGGTTTGATCTCCTTTAAGATTACTGACTTGATCTCCTTGTACTTCAGTTCAGTACAGTTCAGTCGCTCAGTTGTGTCCGACTCTTTGCGACCCCATGAACCGCAGCACTCCAGGCCTCCCTGTCCATCACCAACTCCAGGAGTTCATTCAGACTCATGTCCATTGAGTCGGTGATACCATCTAGCCATCTCATCCTCTGTCGTCCCCTTCTCCTCCTGCCCCCAATCCCTCCCAGCATCAGAGTCTTTGCCAATGAGTCAGCTCTTCACATGAGGTGGCGGAAGTTTCAGCTTTAGCATCATTCCTTCCAAAGAACACCCAGGGCTGATCTCCTTCAGAATGGACTGGCTGGATTTCCTTGCAGTCCAAAGGACTCTCAAGAGTCTTCTCCAACACAACAGTTCAAAAGCATCAATTCTTCAGCACTCAGCTTTCTTCACAGTCCAACTCTCACATCCATACACGACCACTGGAAAAACCATAGCCTTGACTAGATGCACCTTTGTTGGCAAAGTAATGTCTCTGCTTTTCAATATGTTCTCTGCTGCTAAGTCACTTCAGTTGTGTCTGACTCTGTGTGACCCCATAGACGGCAGCCCACCAGGCTCCACCATCCCTGGGATTCTCCAGGCAAGAACACTGGAGTGGGTTGCCATTTCTTTCTCCAATGCATGAAAGTGAAAAGTGAAAGATAAGTCACTCAGTCGAGTCCAACTGTTCGCGACCCCATGGACTGAAGCCTACCAGGCTCCTCTGTCCATGGGATTTTCCAGGCAAGAGTACTGGAGTGGGGTGCCATCACCTTCTCCAGTATGCTCTCTAGGTTGGTCATAACTGTCCTTCCAAGGAGTAACTATCTTTTAATTTCATGGCTGCAGTCACCATCTGCAGTACTTAGGGAAATGCAAATTAAAACCTCATTGAGATATCACTTAAATCCTGTTAGAATGGCCACCATCCAAAAGACAAGAAATAACAGTGTGGAGAAAAGGAGAAACCTTGCCACTGTTAGTAGGATTGTAAACTGGTATAGCCACTATGAAAAACAGTAAGGAGGAGCCTCATAAAATTTAAAATATATATGCCATCCTGACCCTGAAGCAACTCTCATTTTTACTTTCTCAACTTTTTTGCTGTGCTGAGTGCTTAGTTGTGTCTTACTTTACGGCTATATACAATACAATCCAACAATTCCACTTTGGAGGATGTCTCCAAAGAAAACAAAATCACTTTCTTGAAAAAATATATGCACACTTACATTTATTATGGCATTATTTACAAGCTAAGACATGGAAATAATCTAAGTGTCCATCAATGGATGAAAGAATAAAATAGCTGTGATATAGACAATGAAATGTTATTCAGCCATAAATATGAGGAAATTTGTAACATTTGCAACAACATGGATGGATCTTGAAGACAATATGCCAAGTAAAGAAAATTAGACACAGTAAATTAGACAGAGAAAAACAACATATGTATCTCACTTATATGTGGAATCTAAAAATCAAAACAAACCACCAACAACAAAGATCACCGAATTCATAGAAAAGTTATCAGACTTGTGGTTATCACAGGCAGAGACATGGGGAACTGCAGAAAGGTGGTACAAAGTACAACTTCCAGTTACATTAATGATATAAATAATTACTAGAGACGCACAAGATGATGACTATTGCTAACACTGCTGTATAATATACAGGAAAGTTGAAAATAAATTTCATGTTCTTATCACAAGGTGATTTTTAAAAATTATCTTTTTATTCTAGCTATATAAAAAAATGAACTGATACTAACAACCTATTGTGGCAATCATTTCACAATATACACTACTAAAGTGAAAGAGGAAAGCGAAAAAGTTGGATTAAAGCTCAACATTCAGAAAATGAAGATCATGGCATCTGGTCCCGTCACTTCATGGGAAATAGATGGGGAAACAGTGGAAACTGTCAGACTTTTTTATTTTGGGGGGGGGGGTGCTCCAAAATCACTACAGATGGTGACTGCAGCCATGAAATTAAAAGGTGCTTACTCCTTGGAAGAAAAGTTATGACCAACCTAGACAGTACATTCAAAAGCAGAGACATTACTTTGCCAACTAAGGTCCGTCTAGTCAAGGCTATGGTTTTTCCTGTGGTCATGTATGGATGTAAGAGTTGGACTGTGAAGGCTGAGCGCCAAAGAATTGATGCTTTTGAACTGTGGTGATGGAGAAGACTCTTGAGAGTTTCTTGGACTGCAAGAAGATCCAACCAGTCCATTCTGAAGATCAGCCCTGGCATTTCTTTGCAAGGAATGATGCTAAAGCTGAAACTCCAGTACTTTGGTCACCTCATGCGAAGAGTTGACTCACTGGGAAAGACTCTGATGCTGAGAAGGCTTGGAAGCAGGAAGAGAAGGGGACGACGGAGGATGAGATGTCTGGATGGCATCACCACGGACTCGATGAATGTGAGTCTGAGTGAACTCCGGGAGATGGTGATGGACAGGGAGGCCTGGTGTGCTGCGATTCATGGGGTCGAAAGAGTCGGACATGACTGAGCAACTGAACTGAACTGAACTGAACCAAACTATCATGCTAAAAGCCTTAATTTATACAGTGATGCATGTCAATAATTTCTCAATAAAAGTAGAGAAACAAAGTGTTAACATGTTTTTATTTTCCCAAAAAGATTCTATTTTTTTTACCTATTATAATAGTGCTTGGGAATATACTGTATTTAACTAGTTCACAGCCAGAAATCTAGAATCAGCTGCTTAAATTTTAGTGCCATTTTAGCATAAAAGTTAATATTTAACTATTACAGCTTTTTGTTGTTAAAAGGATTTTTCCAACAAGTGGACTCTTAACTTTTTCTTTCTAAATAATTGTAAAAGTGTTTTTAGTAGACAGAACTGACATTTTAAACAATATTGATACTAAGGAGAAGTATGGTTAGAGGAAAGGAAACACAGTACTGAATACACTCGTCTACCTTAAAGTTAATACAATATTGAATTTATTCTCCTTGATGTTAGAAAACTGTAATTTCTTTCCAGTTTTCCTCCTGTCATTAATTGAGGCAACAAGTAACTCTTTGCCAACAGAGTTTCCTCTGCACTTGTAACACAGCCTTCACTGCTGTTAAATCAAGCACAATTAATCACCAAGTATTACTTCTTTCATTTTCTTCTTGCCCTTGTGTTCTCTCTCCAGTTATTTTCCCATAGAAATTAGTTGAGTATAAAGTTCTAAGTATGAACTTTATGAAACATTAATGCTCAGCAAACAATTAAGTTTTATAAATAGAATAATGTGCTTCAAGGATTCAATGTTATAAATTATGATGACTATTTGAAAAAAATCGCAGGACACAAAATTAACACACAAGATAGTTTCATTGCTACTCTATAAAAGAGTATGAATTATTGCCCAACTTTTAAAAATCATGTATAACTATTCACTAGATAATTGCCACTTTGAAAAGGAAATATAAAAACCAAGGAATGAGAAAATGTTGCAAATGTCACAAAAGAAATGAAGATTTTAAAAAACTGTAATGCACAGAATATTACTCTTTTTCTCAATATCTTAATTCAAAAGTTTGCCTTTTTTTTTCACAAGGAATTAAGGTTACCTGGAACTAGTAAATATGTTATTATGTTGTTCTTTGTTAAATAATGACTATTTACTATAACACATACATCACCTTTGAAGTTATCCACTAGGAC
>SJYC01082349.1:0-28618 GCA_006408675.1 Madoqua kirkii | reverse complement strand
AGATCTTACTAATATCATCTGTGAATTTTAGGAGTATTTAATGATATGAACGGAAAGGATATATTTCAGATATGATGAATATGTAGCACTTGTTTTTAATATTTTACTGAGATTCCTATTTGACTTTCAGTTTTGTATCAAACAAAAGCAATCTGATAAGCTTATCTTGACCTATAAATTGGTACTGTTTGTCCAATCAAATTGTCCAGTCTTCTTTTTGTCAAAAGCATCCATAATTTTTGTGGTTTAAAAATATTTCTCTAGTTCACAATTTAATCAATTGCTAATCATAGTTGTTTTTGTTGTTGTTTTTCCCAATGACTTGACTTCTGACATCAACTAACTATTAGGATTTGTAAGATTTATATGTGATTTTATGTATGACAATCATATGAATCATGTAATTTTATTTTTACATAATTTAGGATCCCATATATGCCAAAAGGGTTTTCCTGGTGGCTCAGTGGTAAAGAATCTGCCTGCCAGTGCAGGAGAGATAAGAGATGTGGGCTTTATCCTGGGTTGGAAAAATCCTCTGGAGAAGAAAATGTCAACCCACTCCAGTATTCATGCCTGGGAAATCCCATGGACAGAGGAGCCTGGTAGGCTACTATCCATGGGATAGCAAAAGAGTCTGACATGACTTAGTGACTAAACAACAACAGCAAAAATGCTAGATACTTAGACTAAATTAAAAAAAAATTGTTATGATAATTCTGGGATTTTATTACAATTACTTTAACATAAAACAGATGAGTACAGTAGATTCTCTAATATAATCCTTATTTACATAGTTTTAGTGTTATGTTCTCTAAGATTATTAACATATAATGTTTAAAAGTTAAAAAAAAATATAGCACACTATTTTTTTATGTTTCATATGTTATGTAGGCCAGATTTTTTCTGGTATCCCTCTAATCATTCAGTTGAAAAAGATGTGTACTATGAAAACCAAAACAACAGATTTTCTTTAGGTCTTTCTTTATTAAAGCTGGACCTATGTCTCTATGACCATAAAATGTGGTTTTCTTCTCTGACTCTACTTGATATCTGTCAGTTATACCAAATGCCTGGATTAATTTTACCTGAAACTTTGGTCAATAAAATGTTAGACTCATTTGCTGAGAATCTGCTTCATGTCCAATGTCTAACTTTCACAACTGGGTAGCTACAATTATTCTTATTTTACAGATGACAAAACTGGGATTAGAAAAATGAAGAAATTCAGCTATTCATAGTAAATGATAGGACTAGAATCTCAATCCAGATCTTTTCACCATATTAATTTTGACCACCTAATCTCCCATGGATCTCATTATATCGATTGTATTGATATAAAGAGAACCATCAAGCTGTTGACTATCAAGATATAGGAAAAAAATATTACCATCTTTAGTGACCCTTAAGATTTCAAAACTTTCTAACAATTTAATTTAGAAAGGTTCTTCAGCCTTCTCAGATTTATATATTTCTTTTATAAATTATATTATTATAAAAGGATCTCTGTGTTAAATAAACAATTGATATAATAGAGGGTTTGTGAGGTGGAGTGAACTTTCTGAGACTAGTTCATCACATACCAACCAATAATTTCCCCATGTCCTGCAGCACTATTGATAAACAGGATGATTTATTAAGAACTAAGAATTCAACAGAAAATAAGAGCAATGCATCTGTCTCTTAATGGAATTAACATATATCTTATGTTATTGGTTAAATTAATCAATTTGAATGCATCTTATTTAAATCTACTCTGGATAATTATTACCATTGATTTCTTGAGCAAAAAATATATTGGCCAAATAAAAGTGTGCTGTTTTAGCAAATATCAAATGTGTGGAATAAGGAGACTTTAAAAGTCTACTGACAAGAGACAGGCACACAGAGTTAATGGATTGTGGTCCCTATGATCCATCAGTTGTCACATGGCTGCTATCTAGTGATAAAATCAATGCAACTGCTTGCAAATACACAGCACTGCTTCATTGAGGACTCTAACCTCAATATGTCATCACACAGGTATTTAAACATCAGGCAAGATGTAGAAAATCTTCAAGTGGTTTTGAACTTATAAAGCCTGACAAAAGATTTATGTGTTTTACAGATTTGTTTTCTTCTAGCTCAGTGCACAATTTCCAAATATATCAATCTATCAACCATTCTTCTTCAAATGGTTGTGAATAAATTGTAAGAGGAATTTTACTGCATGTTACACTGGCTAGTTAAATGAAAGCCTAACTTAAAAGAAAATAGGAAAATGTATAACTTCCAGAATACAGAGATAAGCTTCCTATCCAGTATCTATTGTTAAGATATATGATTTTGAGTTTTAAAATTAAAGTCATCTTAAAACATTTCCCTTTAAATAATGTGATTTTCTGCATCAATGCTCCCCAAAAGCAGTGATCTAAAGTTATAGATGGACCTAGAATGAACTTAAATTGAAGTTCGATTTCTATAGTGTGGAGAAATTTTAGTTCTCAAATAATCTACTTTGGTTCAATGTGCTAGGAATAAAGATTATTGCATAAACACCACACACAATTTCTAGTACAGTGAAGGTGACTGCTATTTGGAGAAACTGTTGGTCACCTGACCATAAATGGAAAGGAAATTTATTTACTTCTATGCTTTTGGGGTTAAGACATTATTTCATCAGAGCTCATGGCTAGGACTAGAGAATTCTTTTGTGACTAACTCAAAATATATTCAAAAATCAAGGGAGTATGGATGCACAGAATACACAATAGTAACATAGCGCGTGATTAAATAATGTCATTCATTTTTTTTTAATTTTTTAATTTTTTTTTTTTACAGTACTGTATTGGTTCTGCCATACATTGACATGAATCAGCCACAGGTGTACACGATCTCCCCATGCTAAAGCCCCTTCCTACCTCCCTTCCCTGCCCATCCTCCTGGTTCATCCCATATACCAGCCCCAAGCATCCTGTATCCTGTATTGAACATAGACTGGTGCTTCATCTCCCATATGATTGTGTACATGTTTCGTTGTCATTCTCCCAGATCTTCCCACCCTCTCCCTCTCCCTCTGAAGCCAAAAGTCCGTTCTATACCTCTGTGTTTCTTATATTGTCTCACTTTCGGGGTCATCATTACTGTCTTCTAAATTCCATATATATGTGTCAGTATACTGTATTGGTGTTTTTCTTTCTGGCTTACTTCACTCTGTATAATCGGCTCCAGTTTCATAATTTTTTTTAATTTTATTTTTGTTTTATTCTACATTACAATACTGTATTGGTTTTGCCATACATTGACATGAATCAGCCACAGGTGTGCACGATCTCCCCATGTTAAAGCCCCCTCCCACCTCCCTTCCCTGCCCATCCCCCCGGTTCATCCCATACACCGGCCCCAAGCATCCTGTATCCTGTATTGAACATAGACTGGTGCTTCATCTCCCATATGATTGTGTACATGTTTCGTTGTCATTCTCCCAGATCTTCCCACCCTCTCCCTCTCCCTCTGAAGCCAAAAGTCCGTTCTATACCTCTGTGTTTCTTATATTGTCTCACTTTCGGGGTCATCATTACTGTCTTCTAAATTCCATATATATGTGTCAGTATACTGTATTGGTGTTTTTCTTTCTGGCTTACTTCACTCTGTATAATCGGCTCCAGTTTCATCCATCTCATTAGAACTGCGTCAAACTTATTATTTTTGAGGGCTGAGTAATACTCCATTGTGTATATGTACCACTGCTTTCTTATCCATTCATCTGCTGATGGACATCTGGGTTGTTTCCATGTCCTGGCGATTATAAACAATGCTGCAATGAACATTGGAGTACATGTGTCTCTTTCAATTCTGGTTTCCTTGGTGTGTATGTCCAGCAGTGGGATTGCTGGGTCGTAAGGCAGCTCTATTTACAATTCATTAAGGAATCTCCACACTGTCCTCCATAGTGGCTGTACTAGTTTGCATTCCCACCAACAGTGTAAGAGGGTTCCCTTTTCTCCACATCCTCTCCAGCATTTATTGCTTGTAGATTTTTGGATAGCAGCCATTCTGACTGGTGTGAAGTGGTACCTCACTGTGGCCTTGATTTGCATTTCTCTGATAATGAGTGATGTTGAGCATCTTTTCATGTGTTTGTTAGCCTTCCGTATGAACGTGTACAGCATGGAAGAACTCCATGGTAATAGAGAAGGAATGAAAAGACAGGTCCTAAAGTCAGTGACGCCCTCCAACCACGACACGCTGTTCATGACTCAATAGACATGCGTTTGATTTGGACACAACTTAGTGACTGAACCCCAATAATAGAAGGAAAGAAAGGTTCAAAATGCAGTTAGTCCTCAGCAAGACCTGTTTCCCAGGTCTCTCTCGTCACCTGCAGACTAGGGGAAGGAGGGCAATCTGCCAGAAGGGCATTTAAGATGTTGGTCCACTGCAGAAACTCTGACCAAGACTTCGTATGTAGCTTGGAGGAATTTCAGATGCCTTGGATGAGAGACCGAGATCCAAAGTTAACTTACCGACCCAGAGATATGTATCCGACCCAGCAGAATGAAAGTTCAAAAGGAGAACCTTTGGTTTTGAGCATGCCTCCCAAACCCTACTGCAGAGAGGAAGAGCGGTGAGAACCTGAACGCTGTGAACGTCCAGCAGTCACGCCTCCCGGGGCTGCCTCGAAGGCCACCGAGACCTCGGGGTGTGCAGCTCCGCTGCAGCCCTCAGAATGCATGGACGCTTCTCCTCTGCACGGTTCAGGGAGCAGCCCTCTCACCCATATTTGCTGAAAGGGCAGAGACCGGGAGCAGAGAACACGGCAGCTCTGGTGCACGGGCAGTTAACAGCGTCTCCATGCAGGGTGCCAGCCACACTGCAGCTGGGAGTTGAAGCCTGCTAAAAAAAAAAAAAAACCAAAGAGCATAACTGTACATACTTTTGTTGACATTTCTTTTACAATTAACTGTATTTCAATTGGCACTCCATATTAATACGAAGAGATGTTCCTTTTTAACTGCTTCATAGTGTTCCATGATGTGGCTATACCATGAATTATTTCCAACCAGCCACCTAGTGATCGACAATTGGGCTATTTTACTCTTTTTCTGTAACACATTAAGCTTCAATAAAGACTATGCATCAGAGTGGTTAAAAAAAAAAGATTCAAGGAGAGAATTACAAAGCCTAGGCAGGGAGAAACATAAGAAAAGCAAGGCTGTATCAGGACTGGCAAATGTGGGACAGGTTATAGGGAAGAATACAGCTCAGGAGGATTCTGGTTTCTGCGCCAGGACTGTTTTGATTCTTAACTTTACAGACTAGAGTAATTGACTGGTCAAGACCAGCTCAGGTTCATGGTTCTTGAGCACCAGCCGCTGAGTCAGGCATGCAAAGAAGAGACCGCCTGCTTCTTTTTAAAACTGCATTCCACCTCATAGCTCTTATCTTACTTCACATTAATACCCTACTTCCTGATTTCTGCAAACCAGACTTTAAGAAAGCTTCTCGTTTCACAGTAAATGAATACAGTTTAATTTCTTCTCCATTTTCAGAGGGAAAAAGATGATTTCCTAGACATGATATTTTCATTTCATTTCTGCCACTTGCAACAGGAAAACAACACTGGATAAAGTCCAACAATATTTATAACTGTCATTCTTGTTCACATAATAGCATTTACACATGTATTTTTCTAGACATTGCCTAGAACCTGGAATTAGACCAGATCCTAATTTATTGGGGTAAAATAAATACTCAGTACTAATACACAATAATAATGTGGGAATTGTAGAGGAAATGTTCAGAGTTTGAGACACTTATAATTAATTGGACAGAATTTTTTAAAACTGGGTAGTTTTAAAAAATTAACTAAGACAATTTCTTTTAGAATTCATGGTTGGAGTTTTGACCATTGCTCTTTTTTTTTGGTGGGGGGAGGGGAGGACATTAAATAAACAGACCTAAATGGAGAGAAAAGAAGATGTCTCAAAAGCAAAGCTTAAAGTTTCTGGCTTACTGCCTTGGCTTCTATTTTGTGCCAAATGAGTTGACTAAAATTTTATTATTTCATACAAATGCTTCCTGGACCATTTTTAGTTCTTGATATATAAACCAATGAGACAGAAGGTGACACAAATATTTAGAGCCAAGTAATTTTGGAAAATTCTGTCCCATGTGGCTTTTTTATGATTTTTTCAAATATAGGTCATTGTGTATTTCAAATATGGGTTATGCTGATTTCTCATCACATATTTCTTTCGTCTCTTAAGCTAACAATAGCTAGTTGCACATTGGAAGATGTGCAGTGAGTGGCCCTGGCTTCATTTAAAGAAAATCACAATCAAATAAATCCTGAAAATAATTTATAAACCATATGTAATTTATGTGTCTTACTGATGTCCAGCACAGTGCAGGGTTTGAGATCTTACGTCACTTGCAGGCTTACAAGACCGCCTGTCACAGCTTCATGGACACTGGTAGAAGACACAAGCCTCGTAAGTCAGAGATAAAGGACAGTTTGTTATACTAGCAGTGACAGTGGCTAGTGTATTCTCCTGTTTGGATTGGTCCCCCAAGCCCCGATTTCCACACGGCGACATGGGTGCTCAAGATAGTGCTGTCCTCACTGAGTTACATAGCGGGAGAGAAACTCTGAGCTTAGGGAACCTAAATCTTTAGAAATGGACAATGACCGTGACTGCCCTTGTGCTCTGGAGAAAGACGGCATCCTTGTCTTCCAAGGCTGTTTGCTATACCAGCATCCTGTAAATTATAGTTTGGAACAAAGGTCAATCATTGCCTCACACACAAACTATGTAGGCACTCTAGACTCATCTGTGAATAACTGCATTTTAATAATCTTTTTGAGACAATATACTGGGGGGAAAGGTGATTTTAAAATTGTAACTATAGAAAAAATTGCATACTTAAGACTGTATGAGGAAATAGTGGAAAGCAGTTTAACTTAGGTTTGAAAATGTTGTCAGGTTTTTAAAAAATGTTATTTAGAAGACTCTTGAGAGTCCCTTGGACTGCAAGGAGATCCAACCAGTCCATCCTAAAGGAAATCAGTCCTGAATATTCATTGGAAGGACTGATGCTGAAGCAGAAACTCCAATAGTTTGGCCACCTGATGTGAAGAACTGAAAGTGAAGTTACTCAGTCATGTCCAACTCTTTGTGACACCATGGACTGTAGCCTATCAGGCTCCTCCATCCATGGGATTTTCCAGGCGAGAGTGCTGGAGTGGATTGCCATTTCCTTCTCCAGGGGATCTTCCCAACCCAGGAATCGAACCCAGGTCTCCTGCATTGCAGGCAGATGCTTTACTGTTTGAGCCACTTGGACAAGACCTTGATGCTGGGAAAGATTGAAGGCAGGAGGAGAAGGGGTCAACAGACAATAGGATGGTTGGATGGCATCACTGACTCAATGGACATGAGTTCGTGTAAACTCCGGGAGTTGGTGATGGACAGGGAGGCCTACTGTGCTGCAGTCCATAGGGTCCCAAAGAGTCAGACACAACTGAGTGCCTGAACTGAACTGACTGATTTCTCAGGAGAGCAATTTAAATAACATTACTTCTTTTTCAAAAACAGAAGTTATTCTCCCAAAAGTAAAATAGTTTAAATGGTCAAAGCTAAACATTTTTGGCCTTTTTTAAAACAAACTTTTTATAAAAGTTTTAAATTAAGATTGTCACTCTAAATTGGCCATAAGTATAGTTTACTGTAAGGCTTTTAAGTTGGTCACACTTAATGAATGCCAATTCATGCTATTTGTTTAGTCCTTTTAATTTATTTCGTAGTTTCACTGAGTGTATTTGTTGATTACTGGTCCTGGCTTTTGTTTGCTGTAAGATTTCTGATTACAGTTTCGATTTCTGTGCTTGTGATGGATCTGTTAAGATTTTCTATTTCTTCTTGGTTCAGTTTCGGAAAGTTGTGCTTTTCTAAGAATTTGTCCATTTCTTCCAAGTTGTTCATTTTATTGGCATATAGTTGCTGATAGTAGTCTCTTATGATCCTTGTATTTCTGTGTTGTCTGTTGTGATTTCACCATTTTCACTTCTAATTTTGTTGATTTGATTCTTCTCTCTTTGTTTGTTGATGAGTGTGGCTAATGGTTTGTCAATTTTATTTCTCTTCTCAAAGAAACAGCTTTTAGCTTTGTTGATTTCTGCTATGGTCTCCTTTGTTTCTTTTCATTTATTTATGCCCTAATTTTTTATCATTTCTTTCCTTCTACTAACCATGAGATTCTTCATTTCTTCCTTTTCTAGTTGCTAGGTGTAGAGTTAGGTTATTTATTTGATTTTTCTCTTGTTTCTTGAAGTTAGCTTGTATTCTTATGAACCTTCCCTTTAGCACTGCTTTTACTGAGTCCCATAGGTTTTGGGTTGTTGTGTTTGCATTTTCATTTGTTTCTATGAGTATTTTGATTTCTTCTGTGATTTCTTGGTTATTCAGTAGCATGTTGTTTAGCTTCCATATGTTTGTATCTTTAATAGTTTTTTTTTTCCTGTAATTGACATCTAATCTTACTGCATTGTGATCAGAAAAGATGCTTGGAATAATTTCAGGTTTTTGAATTTACCAAGGCTAGATTCATGGCCCAGGATGTGATCTATCCTGGAGAAGGTTCCATGTGCACTTGAGAAAAAGGTGAAATTCATTGTTTTGGGGTGAAATGTCCTGTAGATATCAATTAGGTCTAACTGGTCCACTGTATGATTTAAAGTTTGTGTTTCCTTGCTAATTTTCTGTTTATGTGATCTATCCATAAGTGTGAGTGGGGTATTAAAGTCTCCCACTATTATTGTACTACTGTTAATTTCCCCTTTCATACTTGTTAGCATTTGCCTTACATATTGTGGTGCTCCTATGTTGGGTACATATATATTTATAATTGTTACATCTTGTTCTTGGATTGATCCTTTGATCATTATGTAGTGTCTTTCTTTTTTTGTCTTTTCACAGCCTTTATTTCAAAGTCTATTTTATCTGATGTAAGTATTGCTAATCCTGCTTTCTTTTGGTCTCCATTTGCATGAAATATCTTTTTCTAGCCCCTCACTTTTGTTATGTATGTGTCCCTTATTTTGAGGTGGGTCTCTTGTAGACAGCATATATAGGGGTCTTGGTTTTGTATCCATTCAGCCAGTGTTTGTCTTTTGGTTGGGGCATTCAACCCATTTATATTTAAGGTAATTATTGATAATATGATCCCATTGCCATTTACTTTGTTATTTTGGGTTTGAGTTTATACACCTTTTCAGTGTTTCTTGTCTAGAGGAGATCCTTTAGCATATGTTGAAAGCTGGTTTGGTGGTGCTGAATTCTTTCAGCTTTTGCCTGTCTGTAAAGCTTTTGATTTCTCCTTATTTGAATGAGATCCTTGCTGGGTACAGTAATCTAGGTTGTAGGTTTTTCTCTTTCATCATTTATGTCCTGCCATTGCCTTCTGGCCTGAAGTGTTTCTATTGAAAGATCAGCTGTTTTCCTTATAGGAATCC
Source organism: Madoqua kirkii (assembly GCA_006408675.1). Classification (NCBI taxonomy): domain Eukaryota; kingdom Metazoa; phylum Chordata; class Mammalia; order Artiodactyla; family Bovidae; genus Madoqua; species Madoqua kirkii. The sequence continues at coordinate 19,128 of SJYC01082349.1, read as the reverse complement.
CCTTGTGTGTTATTTGTTGCTTTTCCATTGCTGCTTTTAATATTTGCTCTTTGTGTTTGATCTTCATTAATTTGATTAATATGTGTCTTGGGGCATTTTGCCTTGGGTTTATCCTCTTTGGGACTCTCTGGATTTCTTGGACTTGGGTGACTATTTCCTTCCACATTTTATGGAAGTTTTCAACTATTATCTCCTCAAGCATTTTCTCATGGCCTTTATTTTTGTCTTCTTATTCTAGGACTCCTATGATTCAAATGTTGGGGCAGTTGACAGTGTCCCAGAGGTCTCTGAGGTTGTCATTTCTTTTAATTCTTTTTTATTTTTTCCTCTCTGCTTCATTTATTTCCACCATTCTATCTTCCACCTCACTTATCCTATCTTCTGCCTCAGTTATTCTAGTGTTGGCTCCCTCCAGAGTGTTTTTGATGTCAGTTATTGCATTATTCATCATTGATTAACTCTTTTTTATTTATTCTAGGTCATTGTTAAACTTTTCTTGTATCTTCTCAATCCTTGTCTGCAGACTATTTATCTGTAACTCTATTTTGTTTTCAAGATTTTGGATCATTTTTACTATCATTATTCTGAATTCTTTTTCAGGTAGACTCCCTGTCTCCTCCACTTTTGTTTGATTTGGTGGGCATTTATCCTGTACTTTTACCTGCTGAATATTTCTCTGCCTTTTCATTTTCTTTAGATTGCTGTGTTTGGGGTGACCTTTCTGTATGCTGGAAGTTTGTGGTTCCTCTTTATTGTGGAGGTTCCTCCCTGTGGGTGGGGTAGGATGAATGGCTTGTCAATGTTGCCTGCTTAGGGAAGCTTGTGTCAGTTTTCTGGTGAGTGGAGCTGGATCTCTTGTCTCTAGAGTGCATCAAAGTATCCAGTAGTGAGTTTTGAGGTGTCTGTGGGTTTGGTGTGACTTTGGGCAGCCTGTATATTAATGTTCAGGGCTGTCTTCCTGTGTTGCTGGAGAATTAGCATGGTATGTCTTGCTCTGGAACTTTTGGATGAGCTCTTGTCTATTAATGTTCCCTGGAGTCAGGAGTTTTCTGGTGTTCTCAAGTTTTGGATTTAAGCCTCCTGCCTCTGGCTTTCAGTCTTATTCTTTCAGTAGCCTCAAGACTTCTCCATCCATACTGCAGTGATGATAAAACATCTAGGTTAATGGAGAAAAGATTATCCACAGTGAGAGATACCCAGAGAGTTTGGCAGAGTTACATGAAGAAGAGAAGAGGGAGGAGGGAGATAGAGGTAACCAGGAAGAGAGGAGGGGAAATCAAAAAGTGAGAGAGAAATCTAGCCAGTAATTGAGTCCCTATGTGCTCTCCACAGCCTGGAACACCCAAAGAGGTTCACAGAGTTACATAAAGAAGAGAAGAGAGAGGAAGGAGATAGAGGTGATCAGGAGGAGAAGAGGGGGAACCAAAAGGGGAGAGACAGATCTAACCAGCAATCAGTTCCTTAAGTGTTTGCCACAGCCCAGAAAACCCAAAGAGATTCACAGAGTTGAGTAGAGAAGAGAAGGAGGAGAGAAGAGATAGAGGTGATCTGGGGGAGAAAAAAGGAGAGTCAAAAGGGGGAGAGGGCAATGAAGCTAGTAATCACACTCCTATGTAAAAATGAGTACTGAAGATTGGATTCTTAAAGGTACAAAATTGATAACAAATACCAAAAAGCAAAGGTTAAAAATCTAGAGTAAAGGTTAGACTCTCAAAAATGCAAGAATAAAAAAAACAAAACACAATCACAAAAATTATAAAAAATATATATGAAATTTGCTTTAAAAATAGAATCTTTTTGCAAGATAATAGGTTATAAAAATGAAAATTAAAGGAGTAATAAAGGACTTAAAATTTAAAAAAATTAAAAATATGATAACAGTAAAAATATATCTAGGAATTTCTCTGGAGCTGTTGCAGGCAGTGTGGGGTCAGTTTGGTTTCAGATAGTTCCTTGTTCTAGCTTATACTTCTTGAGATCTATAAGCCCCTTTCATGTAGTTGGTGCTAACTACAGGGTTTTAATCTGTTGCACCTGTCACTTCCAAAGCGGTTCCCTCTGTTTGTTTTGGTGGCTTCTGTTTGCAAGTCTCTTCAGTGTCTAACTTCCACCCTGCCTCAAGGGAGCGAAGATGGTCACTTATTTAGGTTCACTTGTTCAGTTGCGCTGTGGGCAGGGAGGAATCCTGCAAACAGATATCACTGCCATGTGTGGGGAGTGCTTGCAGTCTGGGCCACACTTGGTTTGCCCCCACTCACGGCATATGTTTTCTTGGTCTACACTGCTCGGTCTCCAGCTTGCTCTACAGGGGAACTATCTAAAGCGGGCCCTGGGTTGTGTGCACTTCTCAGGTGTAAGCTGCTCAAGTTCAGGTTCTCAGGTACTCCACAAAGGCACAGACTCAGTTGGGCCTGCGTTTTGTGCCCTTCCCAGGTCTGAACAGCTCAGGTGAGCAGGTGCTTGGCGAGCACACTCCCACCAGGTGGGTAGTGCATCTTATCACTTCCCTTGTCCCAGCTTCTTTGTTTCCAGGGTGCACAGTGGTAGCACCGTCTCAGGTGTGTCGTGTATCTCCTCTGGGGAGCTGATCTCTGGCTGCAGCCCTCCTGGTAGATGTTAACCATCCAGGATCCCAGGAAGACTTGGTTAGGAACTGGGAGCCTGCTTGCTGCTTGCTGGAGGACGCCATCTCTGGGGCCGAGATTGCCCCTCGCCTTCTGACTTTGGCTGCCGCCCGCCTGCCTCCCTGCCTCCAGCAGGGGATGGGCTGGTCCACTGCCGGCAAGCTCTCCTCTGGTGATGGCTCAGTCCTTTGTTCTGTGAGTGGGCTGGCAGTGCCTTAGGTTAGAGCTTTTCATGGGAACGTTCTCTTTCTGTCTCTCTCTGTCTTTTTTTTCTTTCTCTCTGGCAATCTCATGGTTTGGGTTGTCACCGCACGTGAGCTCCTTCAGATTGTCCTCAGGGCATCTTTGTCCTTACCCTCAGCAATGCAGCCTGCACGCCCCTGTTCAGCCCCTGCCTGCTGGTAGCGGACGCAAGCACCTGGGCTACCTCTCTGCTGGGAGTTGCAGCTAGGTGTGTAATCTGTGAGTTTTATTTATTTATTTTTTCCTCCCCATTATGTTGCCCTCTGAGATTCCCAAACTCCCCACAGACGTGCCAATGAGAGGATTTCCTGGTGTTTGGAAACTTTTCCTCTTTCACAACTCCCTCCTCAGACAGGTCTCTGTCCCTAACTCTTTTGTTTCTCTTTTTATCTTTTATATTTTGTCTTACCTCCTTTCAAAGACAATAGGCTGCCTTTCTGGGTGCCTGGTGTCCTCCACCAGCGTTCAAAGTTGTTTTGTGGAATTTGCTCAGTGTTCAGATGATCTTTCAATGAATTTGTGGGGGAGAAAGTGGTCTCCTCTTCCCATGAAGTCTTTACTTCATTTTGAATTGATTTCTGTGTTTTAAGAAAACAGTCCAATTTTGTTCTTTTGCTTGTTAAGATATTTGTCCAATTTTCCCAAGCCCATTTAAAGACTGCTCTTCTTCCATTGTATGTTCTCAGTGCCTTTGTCAAAAGTCAGATGACTGTATACTGTGGGTTTCTTTCTGGAGCCTCTATTCTGTTCCAGTGATCTATGAGTCTTTTTTAAAATTCAAATACTGTATTGTTTTGACTGCCATGGCTTTGTAATATATTTTGAAATCAGGAAATGTGATGTCTCCAGCTTTACACTTATTCCTCAAGATTGGTTTGGGGGCCTTTTGGAGTTCCATACAGATTTTAGGATTGTTTTCAATTTGCCACTGGGATTTTTATAGGGATTTCACTGAATCTTGGATTGCTTTGGATGTATGGATATTTAATACTAATTCTAATTCATGAACATGGAATAACTTTCTATTTATTTGTGTCATCTTCAGTTTACTTCATCAGTTTTTCATAGTTTTCAAAGTATAGCTCTTTCATTCCTTAGTTAAATTTATCCCTCAGTATTTTATTTTTTGATGTTATTGCAAAAGGCTTAAAAAAAAAGAATGTCTTCTTCAGATAGCCTGTTGTTTCTGTATAGAAATGCCACTCATTTTTGTATATTGATTTTATACCTTGCAAATTTGCTCTATTCATTGATTAGTCCTAACAAGTTTTTAGTGGAGTCTTTAGGGCTTTCTGTATATAAAATTATGTTTAGCTTTCCTCACTAAAGTGTGAAACAATAGATTCAATGTACATGGTAAAACTTCTGTGCTTTGAACAGCCTTAAAAAATCTTAAGGTCATAATTGGCATCTCCAGAGACCGTTTATATGTAAGAAATGTGTGTGAAAGCATTTGAATGTAGTATATTTATTAACATAACAATTTTGATGTTGAAGTTGGTTAGTAGTCTCACTTTAGTGCTTCTTGGTTTGTTCTGTAGCCATAAATATCAGAAATTAATAATAGGAAGAAAGAGACAACAGGCTAGGAGAATATAGTGCCTATTGAGACCAAATAAAATGTAAGTGTATATAATCATCAAGGCTGTATATTGTCACCCTGCTTATTTAACTTATATGCAGAGTACATCATGCAAAATGCCAGGCTGGATTAAGCACAAGATGCAATCAAGATTTCCAAGAGAAGTATCAGTAACCTCAGATAATCAGATGACACCATCCTTATGGCAGAAAGCGGGAAGAACTGAAGAGCCTCTTGATGAAAGTGAAAGAGGAGAGTGAAAAACTTGGCTTAAAACTAAACATTCAGAAAACTAAGATCATGGCATCTGGTCCCATCAGTTCATGTCAAATAGATGGGGAAACAGTGTATACAGTGACAGACTTTATTTTGGGGGGCTCCAAAATCACTGTAGATGGTGACTGCAGCCATAAAATTAAAAGACACTTGCTCCTTGGAAGAAAAGCTATGACGGACCTAGACAGTGTATTCAAAAGCAGAGATGTTACTTTGCCAACAAAAGTCCATTTAGTCAAATGGACTATGGTTTTCCCAGTAGTCATGTATGGATATCGGAACTGGACTATAAACAAAGCTGAGCACTGAATAATTGATGCTTTTGAACTGTGCTTGGAGAAGACTCTTGAGTGTCCCTCGGACTGCAAGGAGATTGAGCCAGTTAATCTTAAAGGAAATCAGTCCTGAATATACATCTGAAGGACTGATGCTGAAGCTAATACTCCTGATGTGAAGAACTGACTCATTTGAAAAGACCCTGATGCTGAGAAAGATTGAAGGCAGGAGAAGAAGGGAATGACAGAGGATGAGATGGTTGGATGGCATCACTGATTCGATGGACATGAGTTTGAGTAAACTCCGGGAGTTGGAGATGGACAAGAAAGCCTGCCGTGCTGCAGTCCATGGGTTCACAGAGTTGAACATGACTGAGCGACTGAACTGAACTGAACTGAACTGATAATATACCTGTTCCATTCTCCATGTGCCTGTGTTAGTGTATGTCTGGCTTTTGAACTGTCTGTTAGGACATGAGTCTGAAACTCTCATAGGAAGATTATCACCTGGATGTCTTCTAGGAAAGCCTATTTTCTGTACAAAGATTCTATAACTCACTGCTTTCTAAATTTCAGACAGGAAGAGACATTCATAAGACTAAACTTTAACAGTAATTAATACCCTCCTGGGGGTGTGCTTGGCATAATTTGCAGGGATCATAAATTCTTAGTTTGAACCAAGGAGGTTTTGGGGATTTCTGAATTCAGGTACTAGAATTCTAGAAAGTTTTCCTGGAAGCAGAGCTTTTTTATTTGCCATTTATCCTATGTACACTTTGGAGATCTTGAGCTGCTTTGTTATTTCCCATGTCAAAAAGGAAAAATTTTACTAGAATGTTTTATGAGTGCCTAGGAATCTTAAGCCCTGCCTTGCTCCTGGGTATAAGGATACTTTGGGGATATTGAGAACACTGGGTATGAAAGGCCTTTGTGAGCCTCTTTCTTGGTGTCTCTCTACATGGGACCACAACCCTGAGACTGTCTTATTTTCCTTCTATTATTTATTCATTCAATCATTTATTTATTTATCAATACTTTCATACTCACAATAGTAACCAAATGTTTAGGTCTAAATTTCTTCCTCTAAATACTTCATTTTCTTGGGGGGTATGTTAGTCACTTGGTCCTCTCTGATTCTTTGTGACCCTATGGACTGTAGCTCACTAGGCTCCTCTGTCCAGGGGATTCTCCAGGCAAGAATACTGGAGAGGGTTACCATTTCCTTCTCCAGGGGAGCTTCCTGACACAGAGATCAAACCCAGGTCTCCTGTATTGCAAGCAGATTCTTTATGGTCTGAGCCACCAGCGAAGACTTGGGATGCAAAATCCTGACAAATATATAAGATAAGCAAACACATTTTAAAGCGTGGTAAAATATTACTTTAAGAAAATGGAATTGCGGAGATACAACATAGCAGGATGTAGAGCTTCTTTAGCTAGGCTGTGCAAACAAATACTGTCTGAGGAGCAGAGAGCTGCCTATAAGTCTGGAGGGAAGTTCATTTCTAGATAGACTGGAGAGACCCTGAAACAGGAATGGACCTGGCATATTCCTAGAACAGCAATGGCCACAAAGCCAGTGTCCATGAGCAGAATGGAAAATGGGCAGAAGTGTGAGCCATATATTATCAGACTGCTAGTTACCGATTTGATTTTTTTTCCTGATTTGTCTTGGGAAAGAGTTTAATACTGTTTGATTGCAATGGGAAACTATTGGAGTTTATCTTTTACCAAAATAAGTATAGAGAGGGGGTGAGAGAGGCTTAGACAAGGATTTAGGAGCGGAAACACTGATGCGTATTAGATTCCAAATATATTTTGGAGATAGAAGCACTGAAAATTTTACTTGTAAGGAAAAGACATAGATGAAGGATTGCTCCAAGTTTTTACCCTAAGTTTGACAGCGGGACCATTTGCTGAAGTAAAGAAAATTGGGGAGCAGGAAAAATAGATATAAGAGTACCATTTGGGTCATATTAATTTTAAATGCCTGTTAGGCATCAGGAAGTGGAATCAATGGCCTCAGGGATGAAGCTAGATCCAGGTATATTGATTTGACATTTAAAGTCATATACTGGATGAACTCTTCTAAGAAGTAAGTGGAAATAGAAAAGAGAAGGGAACGAGGACAAGGAGCCCCTGGGTATTATAACTTTTAGACATCAGGCAGAGGAAGAGGGACTGACTAGTACAATGGGAGAAGAACATGGGAATGTGGCACCTCAAGAACCTAGAGAAAATAAATCTTTCAAGAAGATAAAACACTTATTTTGTGTCCTTGATGTTGGCACAACAGTCAAGATGGATATAAATGAATTGACTTTTGAATTTTCACAGTAGAGGTCAATAACCGCCTCAGTGCAAAGTGTTCAGTGCAGCCAGTAAATACAAAATCCAGATTAGAATAAGTTGAGGACAGTGTAAGGTTGAGAGGAGGGTGATAATAGATCTATTCGAGACTTTTGGAAACTTTTGCTACTTAGAGGGAGTTCTTTTGTAAAATCAAACTTCCAGTGCCCTCCCCACATTAACCTGTTGAAAATACAGTAATTTAGGGGTTATATAAGAGGAAGTCAGTTAAGAAAATAGCCTGATTATGGTCATTGGATTGTGCCTTTAAATTGGAGAATTCAGGTATGTTAAAGAACATAAGGATTTGGATTCCTGCTAAAAAATTCTCTGACACTTGTTTCACACATGTAGATTTTATGTATTTGTAAAAGAGAAAAAACATTACTTAAAAACAATGTCTAAGAATAAGGATAATAACTGTACTTTTGTTCCTGTTCTTTATTGAGATAATATAGAGAAATATTAAACCTATGTATGTATAGCTTATATAATACTGACCTCCTTATTTGACCCTAATGGGACTGCTCCTGCTGCTGCTAAATCACTTCAGTTGTGTCTGACTCTCTGTGACCCCATAGATGGCAGCCCACCAGGCCCCTCCATCCCTGGGATTCTCCAGGTGAGAATACTGGAATGGGTTGCCATTTCCTTCTCCAGTGCATGCATGCATCCTAAGTCACTTCAGTCGTGTCTGACTCTGTGCGAACCTATGGACAGCAGCTTACCAGGCTCCTCTGTCCGTGGGATTCTCTAGGCAAGAATACTGGAGTGGGCTGCCATTTCCTTCTCCCTAATGGGACTACTAGTAGTTTAACTGGAAGAGTGACTTGAAGCAGAGAATAATGAAAAATGCTTAAAGTTCAAACATATATTAGGATTGACTCAACAGTATTTTGATGTCATGCCCAGGTGTTTCCTTGAGTATATTCAATCCTATGGGCCACTGATTGGTGCTTTGTGTCTTTCTCTTATCAACAATACTAAAATGCATAATTTTAAATCTATAGTGTTAATGAGAAGTTATAAACTATAGCAATCTGAGAATAGAGTTCTTCTAGAGTCTTATGATTTTTCATTTTTATAGTGGATTTAAATGTACAGCAGTTTTTTCTTGATAGGCTCTCCCTTATCTTGTCTTCCCAAAGTATCCAAATTACTCTTCATAGAGGACAAGTCTCACTTTACCTTCCTATTCTATTATTAAAAATACAGAATTGACTTTTGTTGGAGCTGTTACCATGCTCAGTAGCCACAAGCATTTTGTGTGCTAAGAGAACCCGTGAGTTTATTTTCCAAAGGGCAAACATTAGTTAATTTAGGGGTTATATAAGAGGAGGTCAGTTAAGAGAGCAGCCTGTATATGGCCATTGGATTGTGCCTTTATTTATTTATTTTTTTGTGTGATTAACGGGTCTTTTATTGGTAGTAAACTAGAGCAAACAATCAGAATAGTACATGTGCAGTATTCAGTACACAGAATAAGAGTTAAAGGAATTCAAAACCTGTATAAAACAAAACACTGGAGAAAAAAATCATACCGCTCAAGAGATACAGTGGGAAAGGTCCTCTCCATCCTCTGCCTGCAGCTTGTACTCTGCACCCAGTAGGACTGAGCGCTTACCCAGATAACACAGACTTTCAGTTATCTTGTCTTCCCAAAGTATCCAAATTACTCTTCATAGAGGACAAGTCTCACTTTACCTTCCTATTCTATTATTAAAAATACAGAATTGACTTTTGTTGGAGCTGTTACCATGCTCAGTAGCCACAAGCATTTTGTGTGCTAAGAGAACCCGTGAGTTTATTTTCCAAAGGGCAAACATTAGTTAATTTAGGGGTTATATAAGAGGAGGTCAGTTAAGAGAGCAGCCTGTATATGGTCATTGGATAGTGCCTTTATTTATTTATTTTTTTGTGTGATTAACGGGTCTTTTATTGGTAGTAAACTAGAGCAAACAATCAGAATAGTACATGTGCAGTATTCAGTACACAGAATAAGAGTTAAAGGAATTCAAAACCTGTATAAAACAAAACACTGGAGAAAAAAATCATACCGCTCAAGAGATACAGTGGGAAAGGTCCTCTCCATCCTCTGCCTGCAGCTTGTACTCTGCACCCAGTAGGACTGAGCGCTTACCCAGATAACACAGACTTTCAGTGCTGAGTGTATTTAAGAGGATTAAACACGTTTCCTAAGAATCGTGCAATGACAAATAAGTGACCCTTTCACTGGTAAAGCAGACCTTTAAAAGAGGAAAGTGGGGATAGGAAATTAACTATTTTGTAGCCATTTTAAATAATTTCTCATTTTCCAAACACTGCTTTCATAACAGAAGTGTTTTCCACTTGCACAGTATTAATTCCTTTATTATACATGGAAGCCTGTGGCTCATTACACAATAAGACTGCAAAAAGCCATTGGTACTTTTAAATTGGAGAATTCAGGTATATTAAAGAACATAAGGATTTGGATTCCTACTAAAAACATCTCTGACCCTAGTTTCACATATGTAGATTTTATGTATTTGTAAAAGAAAAGAAACATTAATTAAAAACAGTGTCTAAGAATAATGATAATAATTATACTTTTGTTCCTGTTCTTTAATGTTCTTTATTGCGATACATATCACACATACAGAAATATTAAACCTATGTATGTAATAGCTTAAATAATAATTGTAAAATGACCTCCATGTAACCAATACCAAGATGAAGAAACATAACATGCAAAAACCCAGAAGACTCCCATGGGCTTTCTTTCCAACCTGACCCTTGTTTCTTTGTTTATCTTTACCTTTTACCATCTGTGTATTTATTCTTTTTTTAAAAAAAGAACTTTTTATTTTGTATTGGGGTATAGCCGATTAACAAAGTTGCAATAGTTTCAGGTGAACAGGGATGGGACTCGGTCATACACATACATGTATCCATTCTCCCCCAAACTCAGCTGTCATCCAGACTGCAGTATAATATTGAGCAGAGTTCCATGTACTAGACAGTAAGTCCTTGTTGATGATCCATTACTGTGTTTGAATTTTATGTAAATGTATTATGCTACCTGTATTTTATTTTTGCTTAATTTGCTTTTATGATAATTTTGAGATTCGTCAGTTTGGTGTGTAGCTCTAGTTCATTTTCATGACCATATGGTATTCCATTGTATAAATGTATTGTAATTCGTCCATCCTATTATTTATAGTTATGTGTGTTATTTCTAGTTGGAGTATTATGATCAATACTGCTGTAAGCATTCGATAGTGCAGATGTTAGGCTGTACTATCAACTATGGCAAGTGCTAGACTGACAAATTTAAATTAGTTAATATTAAATGAAATTAAAAATGCAGTCTTTTAGTTGTGTTAACCACATTTCAAGTGTACAACAGCACATTGTGTCATCAATACTATTGACTAACAGCAATAGTATTGGACAGCACCATTTCTAGCACATTTCCATCACTCCGGAAAGTACTATTCAACAGCAATGCTCTAGGAATACATACCTGGGAGTGGAAATGTTAGGACCTCAGATAGACATTTCCAGATGATGTCACACTGTTTTTCAAAGTGGTTGTACTAGTTTATATTCCACTCAATTGTATAAGAGAATCCTGCTCCTAAGGCCCTTGCATCCTCAACAGCACTTGGTTTGGAGCTCAGCAGCTAAGCCTTTATAACAAAGTACCACAAACTTGATGCATAAGCATTAAAAATTTATTTTCTAACAGTTCTTGGAGAGGGAAGCCCAAGATCTAGTTGTCAGCAGGCATAGTTCCTTTGGAGGGCTTTAAGGAAAGGATTTGTTCCAGGCTTCTCTGTTTGGCTTGTGGATGGCCATTTTCTCCAGGTGTCTTCACACTGTATTCCCTCTGAATGTCTTTGGGTGCAAATTTCTCCTCTGACCTCACCCTTATGACCTCATTTTAACTTGATGACCTTTGTAAAGGCCCTGTCTTCAAATAAGGCCCCATTCTGAGGAACCAGGGGTTAGACCTCAGCAGATATATTTGGACAAAAGGGGCATAATTCAGCCTATAACAGGTATATTAGAAGTTTCAATATTTGCAAATCTTGTAGAAGTATAATGGTATTGCATTACAATTTTAATTTTACTTCCCTGATTTTTCAAATATTATCCTATTTTTTTCACATGTTATTTATAATCTGAAAGTCTTTTTTTAAAAATATCATGTCAAGGTTTGACTCTTTATTTCTCTTAGGCTGCCAACTTTTTTTTTTTTTAATTCTCTCTCTCTCTTTTTTTTTTTTTTTTAATCTTGTAGAAGTATAATGGTATTGCATTACAATTTTAATTTTACTTCCCTGATTTTTCAAATATTATCCTATTTTTTTCACATGTTATTTATAATCTGAAAGTCTTTTTTTAAAAATATCATGTCAAGGTTTGACTCTTTATTTCTCTTAGGCTGCCAACTTTTTTTTTTTTAATTCTCTCTCTCTCTTTTTTTTTTTTTTTAACTTTATTCTACTTTACAATACTGTATTGGTTTTGGCATACACTGACATGAATCCACCACAGGTGTATACGAGCTCCCAATCCTGAATCTCCCTCCCACCTCTCACTCCATATCATCTCTCTGGATCATCCCAGTGCACGAGCCCCAAGCATCCTGTATCCTGTATCGAACATAGACTGGCACTTCATTTCTTACATGATAGTCTACATGTTTCAATGCCATTCTCCCAAATCATCCCACCCTCTCCCTCAGAGTCCAAAAGTCCATTCTATACATCTGTGTCTCTTTTGTTATCTTACATACAGGGTCATCATTACTATCTTTCTAGATTCCATATATATGTGTCAGTATACTGTATTGGTGTTTTTCTTTCTGGCTTACTTCACTCTGTATAATTGGCTCCAGTTTCGTCCATCTCATTAGAACTAATTCAAATTTATTCTTTTCAATGACTGAGTAATACTCCATTGTCTACATGTACCACAGCTTTCTTATCCATTCATCTGCTGATGAATCATACTTCTTTACAGGAATTTTCTTTACTATTTTGGAAACTAGTACTTTTTTGATCATAGGTGTTGCAATTATGTTCTCCTACCCTGTGGTTTGCCATTTACTTATTTTTTATAATAAAAGTAAGTTCCTAAACTTGTATTTGGTTTAGTAAACATTTTCCTATGATTTGTACTTTTTCTGTCTTGTTAAGAAATACTTCCTTGAGGAAGTATTTCTTTGCCCTTCCTTTGCCCTGAGGTTATGGATTTCTTCTTCTGTATTTTCTTCCTAAAACCTTACAGTTTTGTTTCTCTCATTTAGGTCATTTTTCTACCTGGGATTGTTTTTTGTTTTTGTTAAGTGGTGGTAAAATTTTATTTTCTTTTTATAATAAAGAAAATTAGATTTCCACCATCAGTTACTGAAAGTTCTTTTCTTTCTCCCCAAATCTTCTCTATGAAACAATGTCCATTGGTCTGTTTATACTACTTTATTTAGTTCTCCTGGTATGTTTTTCTACCACTATGTCTATATAACCCTTCTTTATTATGAACGTTTTATAATAAACTTTGATAGTGAAAGTCTTTCTAATTTGCTCTTCAAGAATTTCTTGTCTGTGATTTGATATTTGCATTTCCTAGTTTTTTATAGCCATGTTTTGACAGACTAAGTTCCCTTCTATTCCTGGTTTGCTAAGAGCCTTTTTCTTTTTTTTTTTTTAATCATAAATTGAAGTTAAATTTTGTCAAATCTTCCTGCAGCTGTGCTTTACTTTTTCAAAAGTCTACTGTTTCCAAATGATTTCCTAAACTTGTATTTGGTTTAGTAAACATTTTCCTATGATTTGTACTTTTTCTGTCTTGTTAAGAAATACTTCCTTGAGGAAGTATTTCTTTGCCCTTCCTTTGCCCTGAGGTTATGGATTTCTTCTTCTGTATTTTCTTCCTAAAACCTTACAGTTTTGTTTCTCTCATTTAGGTCATTTTTCTACCTGGGATTGTTTTTTGTTTTTGTTAAGTGGTGGTAAAATTTTATTTTCTTTTTATAATAAAGAAAATTAGATTTCCACCATCAGTTACTGAAAGTTCTTTTCTTTCTCCCCAAATCTTCTCTATGAAACAATGTCCATTGGTCTGTTTATACTACTTTATTTAGTTCTCCTGGTATGTTTTTCTACCACTATGTCTATATAACCCTTCTTTATTATGAACGTTTTATAATAAACTTTGATAGTGAAAGTCTTTCTAATTTGCTCTTCAAGAATTTCTTGTCTGTGATTTGATATTTGCATTTCCTAGTTTTTTATAGCCATGTTTTGACAGACTAAGTTCCCTTCTATTCCTGGTTTGCTAAGAGCCTTTTTCTTTTTTTTTTTTTAATCATAAATTGAAGTTAAATTTTGTCAAATCTTCCTGCAGCTGTGCTTTACTTTTTCAAAAGTCTACTGTTTCCAAATAATGTGCTAGATGCTTTATATATACATCATGTCTAGTCCTCAGATCAGTTCTGCCAAGTAAGTATAATTATTCCCATCTTGGAAATGAAAAAATAAAACAAAGCTCTGAAAGGCTCAGTAGTTTGCCCAGATTTCTAGGTACTAAGTGGAAGAGCTAGGATTCAAACTGAGATTTCTCTGGCCCCTTAATTCACTCATTAATTAATTTATGATGTATTTAATCAGTAAATTGTTATTGAGTAACCTCTGTGTTCCCTTGAAACCTTTGCACTTGCTGTTTTTATCTCATTATCACTTTAGTATGGGTACAAGTGTACCTTGGAGGTACTGAGGATTCCAATCCAATGCAACAGAATTAGTCACACAGAGTTTTTGGTTTCTTGGTGCACATAAAATTTATGTTATACTATAGTTTGTTAAGTGAAATAGCACTATATTAAAAAAATAATGTGCATACCTTAATTTAAAAAATACATAATTGCTAAGAATGCTAACCATCCTCTGAACCTCCTTGTTTTTCTGCTGGTAAAGGATCTTGCCTCAGTGTTGATGGCTGCTGACTGATCAGGGTGGATGCTGCTAAAAGTTGGGGTGGCTGTGATAATTTCTTAAAATAAGAAAAGAAGTTTACCACATCGATTGAGTCTTCTTTTTAAATAAAGTATTGTGTGCCAGGGAACAGGGAGGCTGGCAGAGAGAGAAAAAAATGGAAACTGCTGGCTAGCGAAACAGAACACACACATTCATCAATAAAGTTCGCCATCTATATGGGCAAGTTTCATGGTGCCCCAAAACAATTACAATGGAAACATCAAAGGTGCCTCGAGAACACGTTGTTGACAACAATGCTAAACATGCATGCGTGTTTTAGCTCTTGAATTACGGAGAATTCTAATAGGATGGCACTGGTTATCTGTAAGTGGCAATTGAAAAGGCGTTTCCCAGTCCCAACATCCTCCAAGAATTTTTCAGTCCTTGGCAAAAGGAGGCATGAGTGGAGCCCTTAATCTGAAGCTGCAGGTGAAGAATTCTCTCATCATATCCCATCCATGCATCGTGGCCCTGGCCAAGCTTTTGAGCTCATGGAGGTGATCAGAAATACAGTCTTTTTACATATAGCAACAAAGTTAAACAAGAGTGAATTTTAGTATACTCAAACACAAATGATAAATGGGTACATTAAATACTACATAGAAACCTGGGAAAATACATCTGATAAAACATTTTTCAAAAAAGTACTGACTATGGAAGATACCACTTCTTCCCTTTGTTTCATGTCTTTAAGAATGGTGAAAATGGAAAGATAACTGCTAAAGTGCCTAAGTCTACTTTGTTTCCTGGCCAGTTTTGTGTTCCCTCATCTGTTCTTGATCCGCTGTTAGACTTCCCAGTTGGGGAGGAGAGGCCTAAGGCAGTCTTCTCCTATCTACCCCATGGTGTTACCTCATTTTCATTGCTGATAATTGTTTAAGCACTTCCTAGAAAACAGAAAGTTTTACACAAATGTGTTGCTCAGGGCTCAGAGGAACTACAGACATTTTGAATAAATTTTTTATCTTCTTATATAACTTACTCAATTCCTTGCTGTATTTTGACATAACTGGAAACTTAAAGATGATTTAGCATTTCGGACGTATAATTGATCTCAGAACAAAAGTAACTGATCCCATTGAAACATCTGTAATTGACTGAATGGCTGTTGCCTTTACCACCTGCCACTTCCTTGGCATTGATGCTCCTACTCTGTAATATACAGGTGGATCTCACTTCACAAACACCCCAGATTCATAAAATGCACAGTCTAGGGCATAACTGGAGAAGGCAATGGCACCCCACTCCAGTACTCTTGCCTGGAAAATCCCATGGACGGGGGAGCCTGGTGGGCTGCAGTCCATGGGGTCACTGGGGGTCAGACACGACTGAGCGACTTCACTTTCACTTTTCACTTTCATGCATTGAAGAAGGAAATGGCAACCCACTCCAGTGTTCTTGCCTGGAGAATCCCAGGGATGGGGGAGCCTGGTGGGCTGCCGTCTATGGGGTCACACAGAGTCAGACACGACTGAAGCAACTTAGCAGCAGCAGCAGCAGCAGGGCATAATTAGATACATATCTTAAGTAACTCTTTTTACAGAGTAACTTATTACTAATTTTTTTTACAACAAAAGCGGCTACTGGGTGATTAAAATATGGCCCACTTTCTAAGAATGATATTTACAAGCAATTTTTCAAAAATATCTATATGTCTATATTAGACTTGAAATTCTGGAAAGATGGCACCAGCAGAAGACATCCAGTTTTTTTTAAGATGTATTTGAATTCCCACACATAAATAACCAAGGCAGCTATTTAACAGAACCAAAACCAAAGGACATTTACAACAAAACTGGTAACAGCATATCTCCACAATCCCCCAAAATTCAGGCTGCTGGAATGAACTGGCTGCAGCCACAAGGCCAGCTTGTTTGTCAGTGTCTGAGCTGCAGGTAGCAGAGGGACCCTGAAAGTGGCTTCTGAGAAACTGAGAGCAGGTCAGCTCACAGGTCTTTACTAGAAGTCTCAGGACAATTGCAGAACAGCAGCTGCAGCTGGGCAGCTGGGAGGGTTTTGCTCATCTCTGTAGCAAATGGTAAGGGCTTACTGTGAATCCTAACATGTGAGCAGCCGGGTCCCTGTGAAATCTCCAAACTGAACCTTCGGAGCTCCGTTTGGAGAAAGGTCCTCACAGTGAAGTGTGGAGTCAAAAGTGAACATGATAAGAATGACAGAGAGAAAAAGGAAGAAGGTTCAAATAAAATGAGTCAGCTAAGAGCCTCAAAAAGACATGGAGGAAACTTAAATTACATGTCACTAAGTGAAAGAAAATCTGCCAGACTTCATAGTGTGGCAGTCAAACTCTACAACATTCTAGAAAAGGCAAATCTATGGAGAGGGTGAAAACCTCAGTAGCTGAGGGAGCTAGAGGGTAGGGAGAGATGAGTATGTAGGGGAGAGGATTTTAAGTGTAGCCAAACTGCTGTGTTTAACATTTTAATTATGGATATATGTCATTGTGTATTGCATAAACTCATAGAACATACCAAGAGTGAACTCTAATGTAAACTGTGGTCTTTGGTTGGTAATGACGTGTCACTGTAGGTTTATCTGTTGTAAGAAATATGTCACTGTCATGGGGGACATGACTCTGGAGGAGGCTCTGTGTGAGTGGAGGCAGGGCACGTATGGGAAATCTCTTCACCATCCAGTCATTTTGTTCATGAGCTTAACACTGCTCTAAAAAGTTGTTGTTTTGTCACTACGTCATGTCTGACTCTTACAACCCCATGGTCTGTGGCCTGCCAGGCTACTGTGTCCATGGGATTCTCCAAGCAAGAATACTGGAGTGGGTTGCCATTTCCTTCTCCAGGGGATCTTCCTGACCTAGGGATTGAACCCAGGTCTCCTGCATTGCAGGCAGATTCTTTATAGACTGAGCTACAAGGGAAGCTCTAAGAAGTAAAACCTATTAAAAAAGCTGGGTGTGTTTGCTTACAGTTAGTACTGTAAGGCATTTCTACAAACATAATGACTTAGAAACAACATAAATGTATTATCTTAGAGTTCTTAGGTCAGAATTCTGGATTGTTTCAGGTGACTCTGCTATGAGGCTTAAACCAAAGTGTATGTGTCTGGGCTTTTATGGGGAGATTGTAGGAAGAATCCCCTTCTGTTCATTCAGGTGGATGGCAGAGCTCTCTGCCATATGTTAAGGAACTGAGGTCCTGTTTCCTTGCTGTTTGCTCCAAGGGTCATTTCTCAGCGTCCAGAACTTGCCAGCATTCGCTGCTTTCATGGCCTTCTTCATTTCTGAGGTCAGAATCAGGGGCCTCCGTAGTGGGTCAGACCTCCTGTCTCAGATCTCTCTTGTTCTGCCCCATCTCTATTGCCTCCAGATAAAGAAAGTTCTCTTCTTTTAAGGGACTTGTACGATTCAACTGACAACAGTGTGTTCCACTGGAGAAGGGAATGGCAAACCACTTCAGTATTCTTGCCTTGAGAACCCCATGAACAGTATGAAAAGGCAAAATGATAGAATACTGAAAGAGAAACTGCCCAGGTCAGTAGGTGTCCAATATGCTACTGGAGATCAGTGGAGAAATAATTCTAGAAAGAATGAAGGGATGAAGCCAAAGTAAAAACAATACCCAGCTGTGCGTGTGACTGGTGATAGAAGCAAGGTCCGATGCTGTAATGAGCAATATCGCATAGGAACCTGGAATGTCAGGTCCATGAATCAAGGCAAATTGGAAGTGGTTAAACAAGAGATGGCAAGAGTGAACATCGAAATTCTGGGAATCAGCAAACAAAAATGGACTGGAATGGGTGAATTTAACTCAGATGACCATTATATATACTACTGTGAGCAGGAATCTTTTAGAAGAAATGGACTAGCCATCATGGTCAAAAAGAGTCTGAAATGTAGTACTTGGAAGTAATCTCAAAAATGACAGAATGATCTCTGTACGTCTCCAAGACAAACCATTCAATATCACAGTAATCCAAGTCTATGCCCCAACCAGTAGTGCTGAAGAAGCTGAAGTTCAACAGTTCTATGAAGACCTACAAGACCTTTTAGAACTCACACCCAAAAAAGATGTCCTTTTCATTATAGGGGACTGGAATACAAAAGTAGGAAGTCAAGAAACACCTGGAATAACAGGCAAATTTGGCCTTGGAATGAGGAATGAAGCAGGGCAAAGACTAATAGAGTTTTGCCAAGAAAATGCACTGGTCATAGCAAACACCCACTTCCAACAACACAAGAGAAGACCCTAAACATGGACATCACCAGATGGTCAACACCAAAACCAAATTGATTATATTCTTTGCAGCCAAAGATGGAGAAGCTCTATACAGTCAATGAAAACAAGACTGGGAGCTGACTGTGGCTCAGATCATGAACCCTTATTACCAAATTCAGATTTAAAAAGAAGAAAGTAGGGAAAACCGCTAGACCATTCAGGTATGACCTAAATCAAATCCCTTATGATTATACAGTGGAAGTGAGAAATAGATTTAAGGGCCTAGATCTGATAGATAGAGTGCCTGAAGAACTAAGGATGGAGATCCAGGGCATTGTACAAGAGACAGTGATCAAAACCATTCCCAAGAAAAGAAATGCAAGAAGCAAAATGGATGTCTGAGGAGGCCTTAGGAATAGCTGAGAAAAGAGAGAAGTGAAAAGCAAAGGAGAAAAGGAAAGATATAAGCATCTGAATGCAGAGTTCCAAAGAATAGCAAGAAGAAATAAGAAAGCCTTCCTCAGCGATCAATGGAAAGAAGTAGAAGAAAACAACAGAATGGGAAAG
>SJYC01082348.1:0-37880 GCA_006408675.1 Madoqua kirkii | reverse complement strand
AATTACAGCCTAACGGAAAAAAAAAGCCTTATTTTTCATCTTGGCAAAATCAGCAGGTGATTTATAAGGGAAAGAAAGTTATGTTGTCATCAGACCTTTTTTGTTAATAGTACTTTATAGAGAATATGGAGTAACATAAAGTTAAGGTACTCAAGGGAAGAAATGTTAGCCAGGGATTTTATATTCATCAGACTTACCTGCCAATTTAAAGGGTATAGACAAACAAATAGCATTAGAACTCAAGGAAATAGTTCCCAAGATTTCTTCCTGAAGAAGCTTCTATAGACTGTGCTCCTGAACTACCAAAATGACAAGAGAAACAGCAACATAAGGCCATGTGGTGTCATTAAATGTTCAGCTACTTATAAAACTCAAGAGTAAATGATTTTAGGACAAGAGAGGATAGTATATAATGGCTATATGCTTAGGCATGATATAGTCCAACTACTAAGCAATAGAGAGTAAAAAAAAGCACATATGTAAAAAAAATATTCACCCATTCTCAGTAATTATATAGGTAACTAATAATTCTAATATAGTAGAATTAGTATTGTTATTCTGAGACCCTTATGTGTGTAATGTAGGAAAAAGTACATGAATATATGTGGGATATTCTGTTATTCCCTGTGTCCTTGAGATGTAGGATTCTTGGTACAGATGAAGAGTATATAAGAGAGATAAAAGAGAGAAATGAAGTGAAATGAAATGAAGTGAAGTCGCTCAGTCGTGTCCGACTCTTTGCGACCCCATGGACTGTAGCCTGCCAGGCTCCTCCGTCCATGGGATTTTCCAGGCAAGAATACTGCAGAGTATTGCCATTTCCTTCTTCAGATATAAGAGAGAAGTATATATAAAAGCATATAGAAGAACTCTGGTTTAGAATTTGGGTTTGAGTTGAACGTATCAGTGCAAACGTTATCTTAAAAGATTAAATTATCTTAAAAGTTCTACTAAAGGAAGTGACACTCAGTGGCTGCATTATTTTATCCCCAATTCCTACTTCTCCTACACGTAAGTCCAGAAACTTGATAAGCCACACTCAGCTCTTTAAATCCTTTACTTCTTCATTCCCTCTTAACAGACAATCAGCCTGCGAATTCTAACAACTCTTGTTCAGTTGCTCAGTTATGTCCAGCTCTCTGTGACCACATGGATTGCAGCACGCCAGGCTTCCCTGTCCTTCACTATCTCCTGGAATTTCCTCAAATTCATACCTATTGAGTCAATGATGCCATCTAACCATCTCATCCTCTGTCATCCCCTCTTCCTCTTGCCCTCAGTTTTTTCCAATAAATTAGCTCTTCACATCAGGTGGCCAAAGTATTGGAGCTTCTGCTTCAGCATCAGTCCTTCCAATGAATATTCAGGACTGATTTCCTTTAGGATTGACTGGTTGGATCTCCTGGCAGTCCAAGGGGCTCTCAAGAGTCTTCTCCAACACCACAGTTCAAAGCATCAATTCTTTGGTGCTCAGCCTTCTTTATGGTTCAACTCTCCCAGCCATACATGACCACTGGAAAAGCCATAGCTTTGACTAGACAGACCTTTGTTGGCAAAATGATGTCTCTGCTTTTTAATATGCTGTCTAGGTTTGTCACAGACTTTCTTCCAAGGTGCAAGAGTCTTTTAATTCATGGCTGCAGTGATTTTGGAGGCCAAGAAAATAAACTCTGTTTTTCCCCATCTATTTGCCATGAATTGATAGGACTGGTTGCTGTAATTTTACTTTTTAATGTTAAGTTTTAAGCTAGCTTTTCCACACTCTTTCACTTTCATCAAGAAGCTCTTTAGTTCATCTTCACTTTCTGTCATAAGGGTGATGTCATCTGCATATCTGAGATTACTGATATTTCTCTAACAACTCTACCTTTTAGATATTTCTCAAATCCATCCATTCTTGTCCATCTTAATGGTGCCACCATCTAACCTGGGAGCTCTGCAGTCATCTCCTCAGTGATCTTGCATCTTTCCTTGCCCCCCCAATCCATTCCTCATTTTGCAAAATGATCCCTGTATAGCAAGTATGATCATTCTGCTCCACATTTTAAACTCATCAGTGGCTTTCCAGAGTCCTGAGATTGGCTACAATGGCCTGGATGATGCAACTTCTGTTGATGCTGAGTCCTCAGATGCACCATTTCCCTCCAGCTCTGAGTTTTCAGTCCTGCTGGGCTTCTTTTGGCTCCTCAAACATGCTAGAGTTTTTAGGGCCATCACATGGATTTTTCTCTCTTCCTGTTACACATTCTTCCTCCTGTTGTGGCATCTCATTCTTCCTTATAGCTTCAGCTTAAATATCACCTTCTCCAGATTCTCCTGATCACCACTCCTAATTAGAGGAAATACCACTGAGTATTTCACATCCTATACTTTTAAGAACACTCTGAGCACTTGTATTTTTAATGCCAGTTTTCCCCATCAGCATGGGAGTTCCATGAAGAGAGGAATCTACGTATTGCCCACAGAACTCCCATTTCCTAGCACATGGCAGTTACTGATTAAATATTTACTGAATGAATAAGGAAGTGAAAGTGAAAGTCATTCAGTGTCTGACTCTTTGTGACCCCGTGAACTGTACAGTCCATGGCATTCTCCAGGCCAAATACTGGAGTGAGTAGCCTTTCCCTTCTCCAAGGGATCTTCCCAGTCCAGGGATCGAACCCAGGTCTCCCACCTTGCAGGCAGTTTCTTTACCAGCTGAGCCACAAGAGAAGCCCATGAATAAGGGAATGATTGTCTAAATAGGCAAGACTGAGACATAAAAATGTTGGTTAATTTCTTTCCTCTAATCTTTGCATTTATTAAAACCAAGTGTGATGCCATCTACTTTATATTTACAGGAATATAATATGTAGGATATTCTCCCTTTCCACAGTCATTTATCTGGCAATCAACTTTTTAAACTGAAAATTTTCCAGTCAGGCCTTTAGATTTAATCACAGAACATTTTATTCTTTCCATCTAAACTTTTAAATGGACTTCTAAGGTGGCGCTAGTGGTAAAAAAAAAAAACAAAAAACCAAAAAAAAAAAAACCCTGCCAATGCAGGAGACATAAAAGATGTGGATTTGATTCTTGGGTTGGGAAGATCCCCTGAAGAAGAGCATGGAAACCCACTCCAGTATTCTTGTCTGGAGAATCCCATGGACAGAGGAGCGTGATGGGCTACAGTCCATGGGGTTGCAAAGAGTCAGACATGACTGAAGTGATTTAGCTTGCTGCGGAAAAGTTCTAAATAGTACAATAAAATGATTTGTATTCTCAATTAGTAATGCTTTTATGCTCTGCTTTTAACAGGCTAAGAAAGCACAATGAGGGTAAAGACTATTATCAGAGATTTTACTAAACTGTTAACAGAACTACTAAGTCATGTCCCAGAGTTAGCCCAGCTTTCTACTTTTGTTTCTATTTGAGGTTTGCTTGAATGTTCAGATTAAGGACCCTATGGTCCTCTGAAGTCCCGCATCATGAAAAACAGATTTAATTATCTTGGCCTAAAAGTAGATAACTATTTTTATGAGGCTTTCAATAATAAAGGTAAAAACAGGAAAACAAAATAAGATTAATGAGTTGTTTGTATAGTAACTAAGTTAACAACAAAATAAATTAATCAGAACACATTATTCTGAGCATTCTGGAAACCTTTGAACTCCTCTTTTATGTTACTATATATTTCTTAGTTGCTTTGGCATCCCACGTAACTTACATGTGTGTATTTTCTCACATAAATATTATGTCAGCTGTACATTATTTCTGTTGTGCAAATCAAGATTTCTTAATAAACTTGTTTTAATTTCTGAAAAAAACATATTGGACTAAAACTGGTTTGTTGTGAAGTGGGCATTGTAGACATGTGACCCATCACAACAGTTATGAACCATTGTTTCTACTGTGGGAGTGAGAAACTCTGAAGCTCCTTAGCTTCAAGATAAATGTGCCCTGAGTTCAGCTATGCAGTGTGGTTGCTTGATCTGACCTCTGACATTGCTTTTGCCTTGGCACTATGAGTAATTGGTCTGACTTGGGCCCTTGTTCATCCAGCTGTGCCTCTCTCTTAGGATATGGCTCATCTCATCTTCAGAGGTAATGACCTTCAGAGCTATCGCTGACCAGCTCATCTCTGCTATGGCTAAAACAGGAAGAAGGAGATGAAGGAAGAACACCAAGCATATACCTGCAATAATCTGGGTGATAAGAATTTGAACTTCAGTGGAGCAGAGAGAACAGGAAGAAAGGGCGAACTTGACTGGTTATAGGGGATGAAAAAAGGAAAACAGTATATGGAATTAATACCAAATAACTGGGAGAGGGGGAATGGATGTGGAAAAGTTGCTAATGTGGGTCTGCATATCTAGATTAGTTGAAAATATGACAGACAGTAAAACTGTGTCAATATAGGAAGTCTCAAATTATGTCTACTTCATTCATATTCACAGGATTCAGGAAGAATTTTGGCAAATACTCTTCCTTTAGAACAACCAAATAGTTATTCTTATATCCAAGTCTGTGAATCAAAATATTTCTTAGAACACAGGCTATGCATGCTGTTCATACACACTGTCACTGCCTTTCATATTGTAGAGAATGTAACACGGAGTGCCTACCTAGATAAAAGTTAACACATTAAAGAGGTGAAGATGGCAGATTGGGCCAGACTTCCTGGCACCAAATCCAGCTTTGTCACCGAGGAGACCCTTGTGTGGCTAAGAGCAAGTTAAATATGCTCTCATCCTCAGTTTCCTCATGTGGACGGTGGAGATACTCATAGTTATATACCTTGTGGTATTAAAGTTGTTATGACAATTGAATTATTAATTATAAAATAAACTTTAGAATTGTACCTGGCATGTACAGAGTAAGTATTTCATAAATAAATGTTTTCTAAGATTCTCCTAATTCTCAGATTATCTAATTTTATAGAAGAGTCTGTTCTACCCAATCTTTAGCCTTGTTTTACTTTGCCTTTAGGTAATTCTACATTGACAAATATTTTAAAACATACCGTTTATGTTAGTGTTAGTCACTCAGTTGTGTCTGACTCTTTGCGACCCCGTGGACTGTAGCCTGCCAGGCTCCTCTGTACATGGGATTTCCCAGGCAAGAGTCCTGGAGTGGGTTGCCATTTCTTCTTCAGGGTATCTTCCTCATCCAGTGATTGAACCTGGGTCTTCTGCACTGCAGGCAGATTCTTTATCATCGAAACCACAAGGGAAACCCATGTATGTCAGAGGACCTAGTTAAAGGACAAAAGTCTGCTCAGTGCACACTCATGCCTTTCCCTGGGCCATTTAATTCCTTTGCTGCAGCAGTAGTATCTGCCGGTCCCGCAAGAGAGGGCTCTGAAGGCAGGGCTTGCAGAGCCGGGAGGCTGCCTGGTATTCATCGTGGATTCCCATTTCTTCTGTGTCACTGCATCCTAACTGATTAATAGACTGCATGTACATCATCCTACTCCCATCTTTAGCACCATGCAAACTCCTTTAATCCTTCCTTACCTTGAACTTTGCTTACCTTTTGAGCTATAAACCTTTATAAAGCTGTAAATGAAATCTTACGGATCTACAGTTCTGGCACTTAAAACACAGAATTCCTCAGCAAATGTACTTTCTTTTCCTTGAAGTGGAGCGAAAGTCACTCAGTCGTGTCCAAGTCTGCCACCCCATGGACTGTATGTAGCCCACCAGGCTCCTCCATCCATGGAGTTTTCCAGGTAAGAATGCTGGAGTGGGTTGCCATTCCTTTCTCCAGGGGATCTTCCTGATCCAGGGAGCGAACCCCAGTGTCCTACACTGAAGGCAGTTTCTTTACCACTGAGCTACCTGGGAAGCCCTTTTATTCTTTACTTTCAACTGAAATTCAGTTCATTAGTAGTTAAAAAGAGGAAAACTGTGCTTGTCCATGGTTAATGCCTCCTTGCTACTGGTAGGTTATTTATTGATTAGTTGAAAATTTCCAGGATGTATGACTTGGCAAGGGCCATTGTTTTCATGATTTCCAGTACCGATTGGTGTTTGGTATTAGTTTATAAATTACTGCTTCATTTCTACACTCTTAGATCAATTTAACCTCCTAGAAGATATCTAAGAACTTTTTTGGCCTGTCAAAATTCTGTTTGTCTGATATAATTTTTCTTGGTACATTTACTTGACCTCACACTCCTGAGCAGGTTTATATTGTTCAAATACACATAGATGAGAGGGCATCACATGGCAAAAGCAATGGTCTTGCATCCTTAAGATTTATATGAGAAGAGAAAACAGCCTACAAATGAGAGGCAATAATAGAAACAGTAAGGAAATAATGATAACAGCATTTATTGTGTCTTTATGCCAAGGGCTACACTAAGCAGTTCTTTATATGTTATAATATATGGGGCTTCCCATGTGGCTTAAGCTGGTAAAGAATCCACCTGCAGTTGGGGAGACCTGGGTTTGATCCCTGAGTTGGGTAGATCCCCTGGAGAAGGGAAAGGTTACCCACGCCTGTATTCTGGCCTAGAGAATTCCATGGACTACACAGTCCATGGGGTCACAGAGAGTCGGACACGACTGAGTGACTTAAAAAAAAAAAAATAGAGGACACACCCTAAGGTGATTATCTGTATTTTAAAGATATTTTTTAACCAAAATATTTCATAACAAGATTATATTAGTGAATAAGATTACATTGCATACACTACTTTATGAACTGCATTGCATTTGTAAATCATATCTTAGTTTCCCTTTCCCCTTTTAAAATCACAGTAGACCTCTTTCCATTTCACTATCTCTGAATCTCACATTTGGCTAATACTTATTAATCTGACTTTTACCTTTTCCATCACACATGTTTAAAATAAAAAATACATAAATGTAACATAAGTTTATTTATTGAAATAAATTTAAGCCTGATTATAGACATGGATATACAGATAGACACAGATAAAATATATAATCCATTGTATATCAAAAAGTATTTGTGGTGGCAGAGATTTAAACAAAAAACTAAAAACAAAAGGTGTAATTATTTAATTACTTCATTTTAAACCATGTTCTTTTGTGAACAGATAATTTCATGAAGTTAATAAATTTTAAATTGTGCACCATTGTTTTTATAAAAGCTGTAAAGTGTTCATTGTATGGACGTAACAGAAGCATAAGATATTAAGAAGAGGTGTCAAGAATACACAGAAGAACTTTATAAAAAAGATCCTCATGAATCAGATAACCACGATGGTGTGATCACTCACCTAGAGCCAGATATCCTGGAATGTGAAGTCAAGTGGGCCTTAGAAAGCATCACTATGAACAAAGCTACTGGAGGCAATGGAATTCCAGCTACGTTATTTCAGATCCTTAACAGTGGCCACAGGACTGGAAAAAGGTCAGTTTTTATTCCGATCTCAAAGAAAGGCAATACCAAAGGATGCTCAAACTACCGCAGTTTTAGTCATCGCACACGCTAGCAAAGTAATGCTCAAAATTCCCCAAGCCAGCTTCAACAGTATGTGAACCATGAACTTCCAGATGTTCAAGCTGGATTTAGAAAAGGCAGAGGAACCAGAGATGAAATTGCCAATATCTATTGGATCATCAAAAAGAGAAGAGAGTTCCAGAAAAATATCTACTTCCACTTTACTGACTATGCCAAAGCCTTTGACTGTGTGGATCACAACAAACTGTGGAAAATTCTGAAAGAGATGGAAATACCAGACCACCTTACCTGCCTCCTGAGGAATCTGTATGCAGGTCAAGAAAAAACAGATCCGGACAAGGAACAACAGACCAGTTCCAAATCAGGAAAGGAGTACATCAAGGCTACATATTGACAGCCTGTTTATTTAACTTATATGCGGAGTACATCATGCGAAATGCCACACTGGGTGAAGCACAAGCTGGAATCAAGATTGCTGGAGAAGTATCAATAACCTCAGATATGCAGATGACACCACCCTTATGGCAGAAAGTGAAGAACTAAAGGGCCCCTTAATGAAAATGAAAGAGGAGAGTGAAAAAAGTTGGCTTAAATCTCCATTCATAATACTAACATCATGGCATCCAGTCCATCAGTTCATGGCAAACAGATGGGAAACAATGTATACAGTGACAGACTTTATTTTTGGGGGCTCCAAAATCACTGTGGATGCTGACTGTAGCCATGAAATTAAAAGATGCTTGCCCCTTGGAATAAAAGCTGTGACCCACCTAGACAACATATTAAAAAGCAGAGACATTATTTTGCCAAAAAAGGTCTGTCTAGTCAAAGCTATTGTTTTTCCAGTAGTCATGTATGGATGTGAGAGCTGGATTATAAAGAAAGCTGAGTGCTGAAGAACTGATGCTTTTGAACTGTGGTGTTGGAGAATACTCTTGAGAGTCCCTTGGACTGAAAGAAAATCCAACCAGTCCCTCCTAAAGGAAATGAGTCTTGAATATTCACTGGAAGGACTGATGCTGAAGATGAATCTCCAGTACTTTGGCCACCTGATGCAAAGAACTGACTCACTGGAAAAGACTCTGATGCTGGGAAAGATTGAAGGCAGGAGAAAAGGGTAACAGAGGATGAAATGGTTAGATGGCATCACCAACTCAATGGACATGATTTTGAGCAAGCTCTGGGAGTTGGTGATGGACAGGGAAACCTGGTGTGCTGCTGTTCATGGGGTCACGAAGAGTCGGACATGACTGAGTGACTGAACTGAAAGTGTCCATGAAAACAATTAATGTATCATATGCAGACATACACATATGCACATATACATACCCCATTTCACAAATTTATATAGTCTCCTGTCGATCTAATATTCACTACTGGACCTCTGTCATCAAAAAATATAAATTGTGAAATCTATGTTTTCTCTCAACATTATATAAGAACACTTGCTTGCTCAGTCCAATCATTGTGGGCATAAAATGGTCAAGCAAAGTCAAAAGATTTACTTCATGAATGTTTAAATGTCCTAGAAGATTCAATTTTAATTATAGGTAATGGTTTCAATTTTTTTAAAGTTTTTTTTAAGTTTTGTAAACTTTTAAAAGTTTAAAAATAACTTACCAATTATACTAATTGGTAAAACAAGTTTAACCAAGACTTAGAGGCAATAATTCAATAGAGACTGCAAAGCCCAGAGACATCACTTGGCATTTTCAGAAGTGACTATTTCAGAGGAAAATAAATGTTCTGCAGGAAATGAAAACCAAAAGAAGACATTACTTTTATTCCTGAAAATTTACAACTAATTAATTTTTCTTGTATTTTTAGTCATATTTCCTTTTCCAGTTTCAGTACTATGATGTATAAAACATTGCACAACGTTGTACCTATACATTTTGAAATTGTAGCCTTTTTCATCCCATCAGCATTTATGTGTATAGTGAATAGTATAATTTATTAGAAGCATGACTTAATTAATTGTACTTTAAAATGTACACTGCCTATACTTTGGGAGATGTTTAATAAAATCATCTTTGGATATTAGAACATTCTAGAAAGTATATATACAATAAAACACAATTTAGGCATGGCATATCTGGAAGAACCCCACTCGGTAAAAAGTAACTCTGGTTATTGACCTTGATTTTAAACAGGGGAAGGGAAAATAAGATGTGTAACATTTTTTTGAAAATTAAGAAGCATATATAAGCTTCTAAGGACAGAAAATAAACCATAGATAGCTTATGTTCAGTGTTTAATACAGTTTCACGTGGAAGTTAGCACTCAAAGCTTCAATGGGGATGGTAGTGCTCCTCTCTATGCTGGAGGAAACAATTCCGTTATTTTGAGGTGTCTGCGTTATCCACATGAGTATTCATTGTTCAAAGGAGAGATGCAGAATGGGAAGGAGATTCATATCTATGCCTCTTCATTAATGTTTATATATATTGAACACTCTCCGCATGCCAGAAATGTGTGTGGGGGACTGAAAAAGAAAAGCTTGATTTTTGTCCTGCTTGAGCTTACATTCTACCATGTGATGAAAGCTCACTGTGGTAAGCACCCTACTATGCAGGCAGTGAGTGCAGAGGGCTGTGGAGCACAAGGGAAGCCACCTCTCTTGTCCAGGGGTCAGAGAAAGCTTTCCTGTGTGTTTCTCAGTCCCCGTTCTTGCTGCCCTGTGTTAGGTCGTCCTCGTCTTGCTCCCAGCTTTTAGCCATAATCTCCTAACTGATCGTCCTGCTTCATGTCCTTGCTCCTTTCCACTCTAAATCTAATTTAGAAGCTTTCACTCTCCCCACATCACTTTCAGGATTACGTTCAAACACAGTATTATGTCTCAAAACATCTTTAATAGTTGGGATTCCACGTTCTTCCCATCCTAATCTCTAGCTATCTTGTTACACTTGACCCTAACATGTAACTAAACTACCTTGAGTTCCAAGGACACATTATGTTTATGCATCTCATCTGCCCCTGGTTCATGTACTTCCTCTTTCTAGAACGTTCTCACCTCCTTTACTGCACCTGTACCTGGTTAATTCATTCTCACTGTTTAGGTTTCTTTTCAGATATATTCATCCAAGCCAAAAACATAACTGTCTTCCTACTATCTTCCCTTTATCTTGTCCTTTTTATTTAATCAATCATCAAATCCTAAAAATTCTAAGACTAACCATCTTTACTGTGAATTATTTAAAATGTTCCTACCTACTAACACATACCTGCAAGGTTGGTGTTCTTGTTCCCCTGGTAAAACTAAAGCTAAAAGGGATTAAGTTGCCAACTCAGGAGCACACATTTAATAGGTCACGCAACTGGGATGAAAACCAAATTCCATCTGACTTCAAAACCAAAATGCTCTAGTACATTGCCTTTCTACTACCTTTCCAGACTAAACCATTGGGTGTTTGCTCCAAAAATGTTGTTGCTTTAAGATGTTTAATTTAATATTTTGTTTCTTCCATATTTATATAAAAATCAGTGGCTAACAAAATTGAGCACTAGACTTTTACTTTATATTTCTAAGGGATAGAAAGTGAGAAATAATTGAAAAGTGAATGAAGCAGATGCTTTCATTTTAAATAAAACAAAAATAAATTATTTAAAAAGGATTTCAGGCTGATCTCACTTTATATATAGAATCTAACAAAGCTGAATATACAGAGACATAAGTAAAATGGTTGTTACCAGGGACAGGGAAATGGGATAAATGGTGAGATGTTGGTCAAAAGGTACAAAGTTGCAGTTATGTAAAATTAGTGGGCTAGAGATCTCAAGTACAGCATGATAATTATAGTTAATAATTCCGTATTGAATACTGGAAATTTGCTAGGAGAGTAGACTACAGGTGTCCTTACTCTCACAAGAAAGATAACTATGTGAGTAAATGGATATGTTAATTAGCTTGACCATAGTAATCATTTGCTATGTGTCATATATCAAGTCATCATGTTGTAAACCTTCAATATAATCAATTTTATGAAAAAATAAATTCTGATCAGACAAAAATGTCATTGCAGTTATGAATCTCTTATGAACAAATAAAAATTTTAAGATATTGCAAGCAAACTGTAGGAAATTCTACCACCCACCCACATATAACCATTGTTAGCAAATTTTCCTATATTTTGTAGATTATATATATAATAATGTATTCACATGTATCATACTTCCTGCTACTTACTCTTTTGGGGGAAATGGAGAATATTGAAACAAAAGACTCAGTCTTGAAAACAAAGCTCTTACAATAAGGTAGAATTACATTTTGACTTAAATGCATTCAGATCTAAGGGATAAAACAGGCCTGGCAGACATTGAAGTCCCTGTCTTTAGGCATTCACCGGAATGGTCTTGATGGGTACACAGTCCAAATTTGTGAAAGTGACACTACAGGGAAGATGAAAATTAGTCTGAATGAGAGACTACTTTTATGTAAAATTAGTGGGCTAGAGATCTCAAGTACAGCATGATAATTATAGTTAATAATTCCCTATTGAATACTGGAAATTTGCTAGGAGAGTAGACTACAGGTGTCCTTACTCTCACAAGAAAGATAACTATGTGAGTAAATGGATATGTTAATTAGCTTGACCATAGTAATCATTTGCTATGTGTCATATATCAAGTCATCATGTTGTAAACCTTCAATATAATCAATTTTATGAAAAAATAAATTCTGATCAGACAAAAATGTCATTGCAGTTATGAATCTCTTATGAACAAATAAAAATTTTAAGATATTGCAAGCAAACTGTAGGAAATTCTACCACCCACCCACATATAACCATTGTTAGCAAATTTTCCTATATTTTGTAGATTATATATATAATAATGTATTCACATGTATCATACTTCCTGCTACTTACTCTTTTGGGGGAAATGGAGAATATTGAAACAAAAGACTCAGTCTTGAAAACAAAGCTCTTACAATAAGGTAGAATTACATTTTGACTTAAATGCATTCAGATCTAAGGGATAAAACAGGCCTGGCAGACATTGAAGTCCCTGTCTTTAGGCATTCACCGGAATGGTCTTGAGGGTACACAGTCCAAATTTGTGAAAGTGACACTACAGGGAAGATGAAAATTAGTCTGAATGAGAGACTACTCTCAGATTGGAGAGATGCTAGCTGACCTTCATCGAGTAATCCCAAATTGGCTTTGGCAAGGACAGAGCCTGTCTAGTTTGGGGAGATGCTTCCAAATTAGCTATTATAATTTTAAAACCATAAAAGAATACAGAGGCAGAGAAGTGAAAGTTTGTCTCAAATGTTGACATGGGAGGGGCAGAAAATTTCATGTGGAATCATTATCCATTTTTGATTTTTTAATGCATCATAAAAACTGTAAACAACTCTTTTCCATTTATATATACATTACTTAAATATTCATTGCAAGTAGAGAATATTTGAGTAGTGATTAGATACATTTTTATCACAAACGAGTAGCTTTGGTCTTTTTCAAATTGTTCTGTTTCAGTTTCAGATAAATATTTGTGGACAGTTGTCTAACCTAAAGGGGAAACACAGAACTTTTGCTTTTTACTGAAGATTTCAGTTGGTTTTATCACATATTTAGTCTCCAGTGATGAGTGAAATCTGTGTTTTATTTCTGCTACGGTTGATTTGAAATGTTTCAGAATAAAGGCAAAACAGCAGAGAATTTCAGATAAAGGAAGACAAGGGTCACTGTATAGCTTCTAGTCTTCTAAAATAGCTTAGAAATGATAAAGAACAAGAAAGAGCAAATAAAATTTCACAGAAACATACCCATGGTATAACTTGAAAACAAAGAGTGATCAAACTTAAAAGTAACTGAAGTAAGAAAATGGAAAACAAACCTACTAAATCCTAGTGCAAGATCACATCCTTCTGACAGCTCTGCTCTACCCTGGCCTGCTTTGTTTTGGCACAAGCAAGGACAGGCCAAGAAACACCATGGGTAAGAGAGAGGAAAGCTAGTGGAGAGTCTCAGGTTGATCTAAAAGAACTGTCAGAAGGATTATGCTGGGCTTAGTCATTCAGTCGTGTCTGATTCTTTGTGACCCCATGGACTGTAGCCCGCCAGGCTCCTCTGTCCATGGGATTCTCCAGACAAGAATACTGGAGTGGATAGGCTATCCATTTGCCAGGGGATCTTCCCAAGCCAGGGATCAAACCCAGGTCTCCTGCATTGCAGGCGGATTCTTCACCATCTGAGCCACCAGGGAAGGCCAGGAATACTGGAGTGGGTAGACTGTCCCTACTCCAAGGGAACTTCTGTACCCAAACTGAGGTCTCCTGCATTGCAAGCAGATTCTTTACCAGCTGAGCTACCAGGGAAGCCCCAGAAAGACTAAGCCTACACTTAGTCTGAAAAATACTAAAAAAAAAAAAATGTGCCTTGGTAGATCAGAGCATGAACTCCAGGGAAAGAGCCACAGGGTATATTTTGAGCATTCATGAAATGCATACCTTCTAGGGGGAAAGGCAAAAATGATGTGAAAAGCTCCCTTTGGCTATTTATTAAGTAGTGAAAGATAAAAGAAGCCAGAAAGAAAAGTATCTCCAGGAAGACAACGGATAACCAAAACTTTGAAGGATATACAACCTGATCTCCAACCACCAAAAGAGCAACAATCTACTCACCTATCTGAGCTTTGTGATATTAACAGAAGAGGGTACAGTTGAACTAAGAATCTTGTACAATATAAAAAGGAACACAAAAGGTTCCAGTTGTCCTGCATCCATACCAAAACATGGTGTGATCATTGTTTTTAATTTTAGCTATCCTAACTGCAGCCATGAAATTAAAAGATGCTTGCTCCTTGGAAGAAAAGTTATGACCAACCTAGACAGCATATTAAAAAGCAGAGACATTACTTTGCCAACAAAGGTCTGCCTAGTGAAAGCTTTGTTTTCTTCCGGTAATCATGTATGGATGTGCAACTGTTGCTGCTGCTGCTAAGTTGCTTCAGTCATGTCTGACTCTGTGCAGCCCCATAGATGGCAGCCCATCAGGCTCCCTCGTCCCTGGGATTCTCCAGGCAAGAACGCTGGAGTGGATTGCCATTTCCTTCTCCAATGCATGAAAGGGAAAAGGGAAAGTGAACTCACTCAGTCGTGTCCAACTCTTAGCAACCCCATGGACTTCAGCCCATCAGGCTCCTCCGTCCATGGGATTTTCCAGGCAAGAGTACTGGAGTGGGGTACCAGTGCCTTCTCCAGTGTGGATGTGAGAGTTGGACTATAAAGAAAGCTGAAATGAAGTGAACTCGCTCAGTTGTGTTCGACTCTTTGTGACCCCATGGATTGTAGCCTACCAGGCTCCTCCCTCCAAGGGATTCTCCCTCCATGGGATTTTCCAGGCAAGAGTACTGGAGTGGGTTGCCATTTCCTTCTCCAGGGGATCTTCCTGACCCAAGGATTGAACCCGGATCTCCCTCATTCCAGGCAAACGCTTAACCTCTGTGCCACCAGGGAAGCCCAAAAGAGAAAGCTGAGCACCAAAGAATTGATACCTTTAAACTGTGGTGTTGGAGAAGACTCTTCAGAGTCCCTTGGACAGAAAGGAGATCCAACCAGTCCATCTTAAAGGAAAGCAGTCCTGAATATTCAGCTGATGCTGTAGCTCAAGCTCCAGTACTTAGGCCACCTGATGTGAAGAACTGACTCATTGAAAAGACCCTCATGCTGGGAATGATTGAAGGCAGAGGGAGAAGGGGATGACAGAGGATAATATGACTGGATGGCATCACCGACTCAATGGACATGAGTTTGAGTAAACTCTGGGAGTTGGTGATGGACAAGAAAGTGTGTTGTGCTGCTGTCCATGGGGTTGCAAAGAGTTAGATACGACTGAGCGACTGAACTGAATTGAATAAGTACGTACTGATATCACATAAAGGTTATCGTTTGTATTAATTTAATGGCTAATAACATTGAGTATCTTTTCTTATGCTTTTTTGTCATCCATGTTTATTTTTGATAAAATATCTATCAAATACTTTGCTTATTTTTAACTGGGTTCTTTGTTTCATTGGGTTCTTTTTTTCTTTTTAATCAAATTTTGTTATTAACTATAAAAGTTCTTTATGTATTCTGGATACAAGTCCTTTATCAGGTAGGTAATTTGCAAACAGTCAGTGACTTGCCTTTTAATTCTGTTAACAGTGTCTTACAAAAAGTGAAAGTTCTTCACCTTGATGAAGCACAATTTACTCATTTTTAAATTTATGGATCATTATTTTGCTGTCATATCTAGAATTCTCAAAATTGTCTAATTTGTAGGCATAAGGTAGTTCATAATATTCTATTATCCTTTTAACATCTGTAGAGTCAGTAATAATGTCACTTTTCATTCTTGGCATTGTGTCTAATCTGGTAGAGTTTATAATTTATTTTTAATTGAAACATAATTGCTTTACAAATTGTGTTGTTTCTGCCATATATCAACTTGAATCAGCCGTAGGTATACATATGTCCCTTCCGTCTTGAACCTCCCTCCAACCTCCCACCTCATCCCACCCCTCAAGGTTGTCACAGATTACTGAGTTTGAGCTCCATGCATCACAGAGCAAATTCCCACTGGCTATCTAGTTTGCATATGGTAGTATATATGTTTCAATGCTACTCTTAATTAATCCCACAGTTTCCTTCCCCCACTGTGTTCACAGGTCTATTTTCTATGTCTGCATCTCAATTGCTGCTCTGCAAATAGATTCATCAGTACCATCTTTTAGACTACATATATATGTCTTAGTTGGAGAAGGCAATAGCAACCCACTCCAGTACCCTTGCCTGGAAAATCCCATGGACGGAGGAGCCTGGTAGGCTACAATCCGTGGGGTTCCGAAGAGTGACATGATTGAGCGACTTCGCTTTCACTTTTCACTTTCATGCATTGGAGAAGGAAACGGCAACCCACTCCAATGTTCTTGCCTGGAGAATCCCAGGGACAGGGGAGCCTGGTGGGCTGCCATCTTTGGGGTTGCATACAGTCGGACACGACTGAAGCGACTTAGCAGCAGCAGCAGCATATGTGTTAGTACATGTGATTTGTTTTTCTCTTTCTGACTCACTTCACTCTGTATAATAGGCTCTAGGTTCATTCACCTTATCAGAACTGACTCAAATGGGTTCCTTCTTACCGCTGAGTAATACTCCATTGTCTGTACCACAGTTTCTTTATCCATTCGTCAGTTGATGAACATCTGGGTTGCCTCCTAGCTATTGTAAATAGTGCTGTAATGAACATTGGGATGCATGTTCTTTTTCAGTTATTGTTTCCTCAGGGTAAATGCCCAGAAGGGGGATTGTTGGGTCATATACTAGATTTATTCCTAGTTTTTTAAGCTATCTCCTTCCTGTTCTTCAAAGTGGCTGTATCAATTTGCATTCCTACCAACAATGCAAGAGGGTTCCCTTTTCTCCATACCCTCTCCAGCATTTATTGTTTGGAGATTTTTTGATAATAGCCATTCAGACTGGTGTTAAGCGATACCTCACTGTAGTTTTGATTTGCATTTCTCAATAATGAGCAACGTTAGGCGTCTTTTCATGTGCTCATTAGCTGTCTGCATGTCTTGTTTGGAGCAGGTCTGTTTAGGTCTCCTGCCAACTTTTGACTGGGTTGTTTGTTTTTCTGGTATTGAGCTACATGAAGTATTTGTATATTTTGGAAATTAATAATTTCTCAGTTGCTTCATTTATTATTTTCTCCTATTCTGAGGTTGTCTTTTCACCTCGTTATAGTTTCTTTTGTTGTGCAAAAACTTTTAAGCTTAATTAGGTCCCAATTGTTCTTTTGTTGTTGTTGTTAATTTTTTTTTTAAATTTCCATTTCTCTAGAAGGTGGGTCATAGAGGATCTTGCTGTGATTTATATCAAGAAGTGTACTGCCTATGTTTTCCTCTAAGAGCTTCATATTTTCTGGCTTTATACTCAAGTCTTTAATCTATTTTGAGTTTATTTTCATATATGGTTTAAGGAGTTCTAACTTCATTCTTGTGCTTGTAGTTGTCCAGTTTTCCAAGCAGCACTTATTGATGAGGCTGTCTTTTCTCCATTGTATATTCTTGCTTCCTTTTCAAAGATAAGGTACCCATAGGTGTATGGGTTTATTCTTGGACTTTCTATCTTTTTCCATTGGTCCATATTTCTGTTTTTGTGCCAGTACTGTACTGTTTTCATGACTATAGCATTATAGTAGTCTGAAATCGAAAGGTTGACTCCTCTAGCTCCATTTTTCTTTCTCAGCATTGCTTTGGCTATTCTGGGTCTTTTGTGTTTCCATACAAATTGTGAAATTTTTTGTTCTATTTCTGTGAAAAGATTGGTAGTTGGATAAAGATTGCATTGAAAATGTAGATTGCTTTGGGTAGTATATTCATTTTCAAATATTGATTTTTCCAAACCGAGATGATATATCTCTCCATTTGTGTCATCTTTGATTGCTTTCATCACTGTCTTATAGCTTTCTGCATACAAGTCTTTTGTCTCTAGGTATGTTTATTCCTAGTATTTTATTCTTTTTGTTGCAGTGGTGAATTGGATTGTTTCCTTAATTTCTCTTCCTGATTTTTCATTGTTAGTGTATAGGAATGAAAAGGATTTTTGTGTATTAATTTTATATCCTACAACTTTTACCATATTCACTGATTAACTAGTAATTTTCTGGTGGCAGCTTTAGGGTTTTCTTTGTAGAGGATCATGTCATCTGCAAACAGTGAGAGTTTTCCAGTCTGAACTCCTTTTATTTCTTAGTCTTCTCTGATTGCTGTGGCTAGGACTTCCCAAACTGTTGATAATAGTGGTGAGAATGAGCACCTTTGTTTTGTTCCTGATCTTAGAGGAAATCCTTTCGTTTTTTTTCCTCCAGATAGAATTTTATAGATTGCATTGTTCTCAAAACAACAACAACAAACCTCTATATAATGCTGGTACTGAAACTACACTCACCCAGTTTCTTATAGGCGGTCAATCTAGGGTATATCTATTCATCTTTTCATCCATTCAGCAGACATTTACTGAGAATTTACTAGATGCATTGAGAATACACTAGCTAAAAAGCCCATGCCTTCATAGAGTCTACCTTCTTGTGAGAGAAACAGATAATAAGACAAATAAGTAGAACATGTTGATGATGATATGCGGTAAGATGTAATAAAAGCAGGGCATGTTAGAGG
Organism: Madoqua kirkii; assembly: GCA_006408675.1. Taxonomy (NCBI): domain Eukaryota; kingdom Metazoa; phylum Chordata; class Mammalia; order Artiodactyla; family Bovidae; genus Madoqua; species Madoqua kirkii. Next base: position 19,301 of record SJYC01082348.1, on the reverse strand, counting down.
TTTGGATTTTACTTTAAATAGTAACCAGAGAAGACCTCAATGAGAAGGTGACTATTGAGTGAAGACTTGAACTCAGATATTAGGCAGAGAGCATAGAGGTACAAAAGCGCCAGCATGCATGCTTGTCACATAAAGGAAGAGCAGTGAGATCAGAGTGGCTGGAGAAAAAGGTCTGCGTGGGGCTGGGCTCCATACAGAGAAAAGCACAAAGTCCAGATTGTGCCTGGGCTTGTACATCGCAGTGAGAACCTTGCTTTTGTTTTGAGACAGGGAGCAGTTGTACAGTTTTGAGATGAGAGGTGACACAATCCGACTAATGTTTTAAGAGTATTGCCCTGACTGCTACTGTAGTAAGAATACTCTTTCCTGGATGGTGGTGACTGTATGAGATGAGAGCAGGGTGGAGACTGTAGCAGTGATTTAGATGATAGGGTCAGGACTAGGGTGGGAGCAAGGTGTGCTCAGATTCTGGATGCATTTTAAGGTACAATTGAGAAAATTTCCTAATATAAAGTTCTTGGGGTATCCAAGATAGGAAGAAGTCAAGGATGAATGCCGTTGGCAATTTTGTTTTCTTTCTTTCTTTCTTTCTTCTTCTTCTTCTTTTTTTTTTTTTTTTTTTGAGTAGCTAGAAGATTGGAGGGCCACTAACTGAGACAGGGAACAAGATAAGAGAAGCAGAAGTTGGCAAAAATCATCATATTGTTGAATGTTTTCCTCAAGTTTTCATCTGACTTAAAGTTATTGAGTTTTTTCTCTACCCTCAAAGCTGTTGGAAATGAAGATATGTATTCCGTTATTTAAAATAAAGAAACAGAATCAAATACAGTATTAACTGGAATGGGCCTTACAGATTCCTTTGCAAGCAAGTAAATGGAAGACCAGAGAGGAATATTGATGCTTCTCTCTGAGTTGAATTCACTACTCTGGGCTTCAGCTAAGAGATGAAGTTTATAGATCCAGCCACATGTTTTGACTTTTCTCCTTTATCTAGCCTCAGTCTCTATGGAAGAAATTTAATACCAGCTATGAGACTGTCTGATAAACAAGAGGTGCTTGTTAAATTTGGTCTTTATCATAAGAAAATTCCTCTTAACAGGACCAGAAGCTAATTTCCTTTATTTTAAAATTTATTTTGAGGTAATAATATCTTGGAATGAATTTACTAGCATAGCAATTTAATGGAATTAATTAAAAAAAAAAGGTTTGTGTTATACCTATAGGAACTGAATTTCATTTTTACCATAAAAGAAGGGTAAGCTAAGAATTACTACTCTGGGGAATAGTAGACCCTTATTTTTTTGCTCAATTCAGTTCAGTTCAGTCACTCAGTCATGTCTGACTCTTTGCAACCCCATGAATCACAGCATGCCAGGCCTCCCTGTTCATCACCATCTCTTGGAGTTCACTCAGACTCATGTCCATCGAGTCCGTGATAAAAAAAAAAGGTTTGTGTTATACCTATAGGAACTGAATTTCATTTTTACCATAAAAGAAGGGTAAGCTAAGAATTACTACTCTGGGGAATAGTAGACCCTTATTTTTTTGCTCAATTCAGTTCAGTTCAGTCACTCAGTCATGTCTGACTCTTTGCAACCCCATGAATCACAGCATGCCAGGCCTCCCTGTTCATCACCATCTCTTGGAGTTCACTCAGACTCATGTCCATCGAGTCCGTGATGCCATCCAGCCATCTTATTCTCCGTCATCCCCTTCTCCTCCTGCCCACAATCCCTACCAGCACTAGAGTCTTTTCCAATGAGTCAACTTTTCGCATGAGGTAGCCAAAGTACTGGAGCTTCAGCTTCAGCATCATTCATTCCAGAGAAATCCCAGGGTTGATCTCCTCCAGAATGGACTGGTTGGATGTCCTTGCAGTCCAAGGGACTCTCAAGAGTCTTCTCCAACACCACGGTTCAAAAGCATTAATTCTTTGGCGCTCAGCCTTCTTCACAGTCCAACTCTCACATCCATACATGACCACAGGAAAAACCATAGCCTTGACTAGACGGACCTTAGTTGGCAAAGTGATGTCTCTGCTTTTGAAGATACTATCTAGGTTGGTCATAACTTTTCTTCCAAGGAGTAAGCATCTTTTAATTTCATGGCTGCAGTCACATCCACATCAGGTGATATCAAATAGTCTAGAGGTTAGTCAACTAGGTTTGCTTTGTGTTCTATCAAAGCAGTGGCTTCACTGGTTTCACTGAGTTTGTCTTTATCTTTTCATCTTACTTTAGGGAAGTCATATGACTTTTATAGCTCAAGTTGCCTTGAAAGTCCCTTTTAAAGGAAGCTCATTTACCATGCCTCTGAAAGTTGAATTAGCTTCAGATGGAGATATAGACTTTCCATCTGTGGCTCAGGATAACTGGTAGCTTTCAGTTAGCATGGCTAGTCATGCTATGGAGATTTCTGTGTAATTTGGTGTTTTGTTTTCCTAAGATGATTATTTTTTAAAATACAGAGGAAGGAGGAGATGAAGCAAAGTCAGATAACTGACTTCTAAAGCCCTTATAGAATAAATAGGAGAAGGGTGAGGACCCTATTCCATCTGAGGTGATTTGCCTTAACTCTGTGCAGCAGAGTCATGAGCTGCAGAAGGCCAGATGCCTCACCATGTGTCTGGCCAGATGCTACAGTTCATATGAACCCCTTGTTTCCCAGGACTCTGAGCGGTCATTGCTACCAACCCACAGGGATCCCTGTAAACCGTCAAGGAAGCTGGAGACAGACGGTGGACTGAGGACTATGCTCTGCTGGTCCTGTCCAGGAGCCTCCCTCACCAGGAGAGTGGCATAGTAATTCCCTTTCCTTATTCTGCCAGGTTTGCCCCAAGTACTTAGTTTTCCAAACTAATCTATATTATTTAAGGCAGACACAGATGGAATGGCTATAATAATAATGTTAAGAATGTATAATGCCAAAGCAAGGTGCTGGTGTGGTGGTCCCTTGTTGTAGTGTGTGGGGGAGATAGTAATTCAGAGTGGGCCACAGAGGTTTCAAAAGTTATCAGTGGTCTGTTCTTAGAGGGAAGGTAGGGGAAAGGGTTGGTAAATGGTGTTCATTTTACTATTAATCTTAAAATCATAGCTCTTTTCAGCATGTATGTTTCACAATAGTAAAAATAAGATTTAAAAAGTGAAATACATCTACAAAGATATTTATAATCTTGCTTTACTATATTTGTCATTAGTATGAACTTAAGGAGTATTTAGTGTATTATAACTAGTTCTAGGTACTGTAGAGAGTTCATAAACATTTTTTAGGGTATTAGTTTTTTTTAGCTATATTAAAAAATAGAGACATTACTTTGCCAACAAAGGTCCATCTAGTCAAGGCTATGGTTTTTCCAGTAGTCATGTGTGGATGTGAGAGTTGGACTGTAAAGAAAGTTGAATGCTAAAGAATTGATGCTTCTTAACTGTGGTGCTGGAGAAGACTCTTGAGAGTCCCTTGGACTGCAAGGAGATCCAACCAGTCCATCCTAAAGGAGATCAGTCCTGACTGTTCGTTGGAAGGACTGATGCTGAAGCTGAATACTTTGGCCACCCCATGCGAAGAGTTGACTCATTGGAAAAGACTTTGATGCTGGGAGGGACTGGGGGCAGGAGGAGAAGGGGACGACAGAGGATAAGTTGGTTGGATGGTATCACTGACTCAATGGACGTGAATCTGAGTAAACTCCAGGAATTGGTGATGGACAGGGAAACGGTGTGCTGCAGTCCATGGGGTCGCAAAGAGTTGGACATGACTGAGCAACTGAATTGAATTGAAAAAATATAACAACAAAAATAACACTTTTCCCTATGCATACCATTTCTGATCCTGATTGATCTCGGAACATTTCTTCATGTGTATAGTGGAAGTAACAACGCCAGCTTCACCAACTGTAGGGAAATTAAATAAAATATAATTGATAAAGAGATTGGCCCGTAGTAAACCTTGGTAATGATCAATTCTTACTCTCCCAGTTCTAGTCAAATTAATTTACAGATTCATAAGTTTATCCAGTAATTTTGTTTATATTATTTTATTTTTTTCTTGAAAGATAATTGATGGCGGGGCTAGTGGTAAAGAATCTGCCTGCCAGTGCAGAAGATGCAAGAGGCATGGGTTTGATCTCTGGGTCAGGAAGATCCCTTTGAGTAGGAAATGGCACCAGACTCCAGTATTCTTGCCTAGAAAATCTCTTGAGCAGAGGAGCCTGGTAGGCTACAGTTCATGGGGCTGCAAGGAGTTGGATACAACTGAGTGACTAAGCATAGCACAATCAATGTTTAACACTGTGTTAATTTTAGGTGTACAATTTAATGATTTGGCATTTGTATGTATTGCAAAATGGTCGCCACAATAAGTTTAGTTAGCATCCATCACAACATATAAGTGCAAATTTTCTTTTCTTGTGATGAGACTTTTTAAGCTCTAGTCCCTTAGCAACTTTGCTCCCTTTTAACTGGTAGTTTGTACCTGTGGCCTGCCTCCTTCCATCTTGACCCTACTTCCTACCTCCTGCCTCTGGCAACAGTTTGTTCTCTGTACTGATGAGTTTAGAGTTTTGTTGTTGTTATTTTGCTTTGTTTTGGTGCTGTATATAAGTGAATTATACAGTTTTCCTTTCTCTTACTTATTTCACATAGCATAATCCCCTTGTCATCCACCCATGTTGTTGCAAATGGCAGGATTTTCTTGTGTTTTTTTTTTAATGGCTGAATAATATTCCATTGCACACATGCATCATGTTTTGTTTATCTGTTCATCTGCCAGTAGACACTAAAGTTCTATCCGTGTTTTGGCTATTGAAAATAATGTTGCAGTGAATATGGAGGCACAGATATTCTTTTGAAATAACAATTTCATTTTCTGAAAGTGGGATTACTGAATCATATGGGAGTTCTATTTTTAATTTTTCAAGGAACTGCCATACTGTTTTCCATAGCAGCTGCACCAATTTACATTTCCAACATTGCATATGTGTTTTAATCTTATTTATATAACTTTTCCTTACAAAGCTAGAAAAAATAGTAACTATACAGTGAACTAACAACTTTACTTGACACAATTGGTATGCTAAAAACCAGGCTCTACCAAATTGCCATATTTCATTATCACTGATATTTATGAACTGTATAGTCCATGGGGTCACAAAGAGTTGGACATGACTGAGCAAATTTCACTTTACTTCACTTCATTATCACTGATGGTGGACAAATATATTTGATTTTATTATAAGTAAAAATTACTTCAAATGCAATTGAATAATAACAAGACTATTCTTTGAACACTTATTATTTTTAAGTAGTAAATGCTTTACATTCTTTACCTCATTGCGAATAATAAGAGTACATACTATATAAGGTTGTTAAGATTACTTGAGTTTAGACTTGAAGAACACTTGTTACTGTGCTGGGTATATAACTGATATTTCCAGATAAAATGCATACAGTTTTTTAACCCTCCCAGCAATCCTGTGAATGGGATAATTATCATCCTTATTTTGGAGGAAGCCAGGGAGTCAACAAACTGGCACATTAGAACCTGTTACGCTAGCATTTGTGCTTTACACCACTGTGAATCTGAAGTATTTAATGAAAATGTATGATTTGATCACAGGATGAGGAAAAAGTGTGTAGCTTTGCAAAGTCTGATGTTGCTGTACTAGGAATGGTGAAGGACACAGTTACATAGATTAGTTTTGAAAGTCACTGGGGGCAATATTTACTTATTTATGGTACTTTCAAATACTTTGCCTTATATTTCTAAGGAACCAGCCTATTAAAAAGAGAACACTGAGGATTATTGAGTGGCTAAGTTGCTAAAGAATCTGCCTGCAATATGGGATACCTGGGTTCGATGCCTGGGTTGGGAAGATACCCTGGAGAAGGGAAAGGCTTACCCACTCCAATATTCTGGCCTGGAGAATTCCAAGGACTGTATAGTCCATGGGGTCCCAAACAGTCAGACATGCCTGAGTGACTTTCACTTTCACTAAGTTGTATCAAATGAGTATATAAAAATTGGTTGATTTAGCCATGTGACTATTTTAATATTTAGACATAAAATTATCTTATCCCACAGATTCATGATCTAAAAATTTGATGTGTCCTTAGATTACATCCTTCTGGATGGGTGAAATCCTAAATGAATAGACATTCATTTTGTAGGAAGTTTAGCAAGTATGGTTATATCTACAGAGTAATCTGTCTACTTTGCCCTCAGCTACCTGAATGATGCAGGAACATTATGAGAAGTTACCCTTACTTGGTGAATACAGGATGTACTTTTCAACATTTAACTCCTTGCCAGCACAGGAAGCTTGTGCAGTATGGTTGTTACACGCTTGGTTATTGAGGATAAATAACATTCTAACTGTATAGTAAAAATATTAGTTATTGATATGGAGTAAAAATTGGAGTGGGAAATGGCAATCACTCCAGTATTATTGCCTGAAAAATTCCATATATAGAGGAGCATGGTGGGCTGCAGTCCATGGAGTCGCAAAGAGTTGGATACGACTAAGCACACACACGTAGATACACATGGAATAAAATAGCTTTGGAAGCTCCTAGAAATGTGACAAAACAGAATGCACTCCATTAAATTTTCTTTTCATACATGTTTATTTCTATTACTTATTCATTCATGTGAAGATTCACAGACATTATAGGCACAGCTTGTGCCTGACACTGTAAAGCGAAGATGAAATGGGGCTTTAAGAGCACGTGTATACAAGAAGGGTAAGACAAACACAGTCAAGGGACAAAGAGAAAAGACTGGAGCATTATTTAGGAACAGCGCAAGCAAGAATGAAGTTCAGAATATGATGAAGATTAAAACAAAACTAAGGCAAGGAAAGCGGTAACAAAAAAATAAGGGAAGGCCAATCTGTCATTTTGGGCACATGGTGCAAATTTAAGAGATTACATTGAGGAAAGGAAAGCCATTTAATGACTACTTTGCTTCCACCTTGTTTATTAAACAGAACATCTTCAAGCTGGAAAGCTTTAAAGAATTATAGTTAAGAAGGATTTAATGTCCATAAAGCTTAAGGCATCAAATTACCTTAAGCTGAATTGCATGAGTCACCAATTTCATAGTAACTCTGCAAAGTTACATTATTCCCCCAGCTCCCCAGTTTACCCATTTAATAGGATTGGGTTCTCAGAGAGGTGATACAGCTAGTAAATGGCCCAATCAGGAATCCCAACAAAGTCTGTCTTTCTTCAAAGCAGTGTTCTTCCCAGTACTTGGCAGAACTCCCCAGACTTGCCTCAAGTTCTTTACATCCCTAAAGACTTAATTCTCAGCAGCCATATGCTGCTGCTGCTAAGTCGCTTCAGTTGTATCTGACTCTGTGCGATCCCGTAGACGGCAGCCCACCAGGCTCCCTCGTCCCTGGGATTCTCCAGGCAGGAATACTGGAGTGGGTTTCCATTTCCTTCTCCAGTGCATGAAAGTGAAAAGTGAAAGTGAAGTTGCTCAGTCGCGTCCAACTCTTAGCGACCCCATGGAGTGCAGCCCACCAGGCTCCTCTGTCCATGGGATTTTCCAGGCAAGAGTACTGGAGTGGGGTACCATTGGCTTCTCCACAGCAGCCAAATATGTGTCCCTAATTTTTCCAAACCTGTGCACTTGAATTATGTAACCTCCAAATGCCTCAGAACAAAGCCCCTTGAGCAAGAACCTCACAGTTGAGTTCTGAAGATTGAATCTCCTAAACTTAAATTAGCTTTTTATCTTCAGTTAAGTTCATATCAGTTGCTCAGTCATGTCCAACTCTTTGCGACCCCATGAATCGCAGCACGCCAGGACTCCCTGTCCATCACCAACTCCCAGAGTTCACTCAGATTCACGTCCATCAAGTTAGTGATGCCATCCAGACATCTCATCCTCTGTCGTCCCCTTCTCCCACTGCCTCCAATCCCTCCCAGCATCAAAGTCTTTTCCAGTGAATCAACAATTCACATGAGGTGGCCAAAGTACTGGAGTTTCAGCTTTAGCATCATTCCTTCCAAAGAACACCCAGGGCTGATCTCCTTCAGAATGGACTGGGTGGACCTCCTTGTAGTCCAAGGGACTCTCAAAAGTCTCCTCCAACACCACAGTTCAAAAGCATCAACTCTTTGGTGCTCAGCCTTCTTCACAGTCCAACTCTCACAACCATACATGACCACAGGAAAAACCATAGCCTTGACTAGACGGACCTTAGTCGGCAAAGTAATGTCCCTGGTTTTGAATATGCTCTCTAGGTTGATCATAGCTTTCCTTCCAAGGAGTGAGTATCTTTCATTTTCATGACTGCAGTCACCATCTGCAGTGATTTAGGAGCCCCCAAAAGTAAAATCTGATACTATTTCCACTGTTTCCCCATCAGTTTCTCATGAAGTGAGGGGACCAGATGCCATGATCTTCGTTTTCTGAATGTTGAGCTTTAAGCCAACTTTTTCACTCTCTTCTTTCACTTTCATCAAGAGGCTTTTTAGTTCCTCTTCACTTTCTGCCATAAGGGTGGTGTCATCTGCATATCTGAGATTATTGATATTTCTCCTGGCATTCTTGATTCCAGCTTGTGTTTCTTCCAGTGCACCATTTCTCATGATGTACTCTGCATAGAAGTTAAATAAGCAGAGTGACAGTATACAGCCTTGACGTACTCCTTTTCCTATTTGGAACCAGTCTGTTGTTCCATGTCCAGTTCTAACTGTTGCTTCCTGACCTGCATACAGATTTCTCAAGAGGCAGGTCAGGTGGTCTGGTATTCCCATCTCTCTCAGAATTTTCCACAGTTTCTTGTGATCCGCACAGTCAAAGGCTTTGGCATAGTCAATAAAGCAGAAATAGATGTTTTTCTGGAACTCTCTTGCTTTTTCCATGATCCAGTGGATGTTGGCAATTTGATCTCTGGTTCCTCTGCCTTTTTGAAAACCAGCTGGAACATCAGGGAGGTCACAGTTCATGTATTGCTGAAGGCTGGCTTGGAGAATTTTGAGCATTACTTTACTAGCATGTGAGATGAGTGCAGTTGTATGGTAGTTTGAGCATTCTTTGGCATTGCCTTTCTTTGGGATTGGAGTGAAAACTGACCTTTTGCAGTCCTGTGGCCACTGCTGAGTTTTCCAAATTTGGTGGCATATTGAATGCAGCACTTTGACAGCATCATCTTTCAGGATTTGAAACAGTCAACTGGAATTCCATCACCTCCACTAGCTTTGTTCGTAGTGATGCTTTCTAAGGCGCACTTGACTTCACATTCCAAGATGTCTGGCTCTGGATGAGTGATCACACCATCATGATTATCTGGGTCATGAAGATCTTTTTTGTACAGTTCTTCTGTGTATTGTTGCCACCTCTTCCTAATATCCTCTGCTTCTGTTAGGTCCAGACCATTTCTGTCCTTGATCAAGCCCATCTTTGCATGAAATGTTCCCTTGGTATCTCTAATTTTCTTGAAGAGATCTCTAGTCTTTCCCATTCTATTGTTTTCCTCTATTTCTTTGCATTGATTGCTGAAGAAGGCTTTCTTATCTCTTCTTGATATTTTTTAGAACTCTGTATTCAGATGCTTATATCTTTCCTTTTCTCCTTTGCTGCACTGGTCATAGCAAACACCCTCTTCCAACAATACAAGAGAAAACTCTACACATGGACATCACCAGATGGTCAACACCGAAATCAGATTGATTATATTCTTTGCAGCCAAAGATGGAGAAGCTCTATACAGTCAACAAAAACAAGACCAGGAGCTGACTGTGGCTCAGATCATGAACTCCTTATTACCAAATTCAAGCTTAAATTGAAGAAAGCAGAGAAAACTGCTAGACCTTTCAGGTATGACCTAAATCAAATCCCTTATGATTATACAGTGGAAGTGAGAAATAGATTTAAGGGCCTAGATCTGATAATTAGAATGCCTGATGAACTATGGAATGAGGTTTGTGACATTGAACAGGAGACAGGAATCAAGACCATCCCCATGGAAAAGAAATGCAAAAAAGCAAAATGGTTGTCTGGAGAGGCCTTACAAATAGCTGTGAAAAGAAGAGAAGCGAAAAGCAAAGGAGAAAGGCTTTTTACCTTAGAGACATCTAAATTTTCACCTTTTTGCCTAAGGCATACATCCTAAATGTTGAACTAAGATTAACAATGGAACCCAGACTCCAACTTGTAAATCCTGAGTCCTCAACCTTCAATTAAACTGAGCCAGGGATAAGAAGCCCCTTGGAAGAGGGAACTCCAGTGCATTCCAGCCGTAATAGACATCTTTCCATTTCTTTGGACTTTTCCAAGTATGGTTGTCTTTGCCTGGAGTGCCTTTTTTTATCTTCTCTCCCTTCTACTAACTTCTTCCTTGTTCTAACAAGAAGGAAAATTCTTCAGAAGGCCTTCCTTGATCCATAGATTGAGTTGAAAATTCCTTGTTCTTCATTTATACAGCATGTTGTACCTTTTCTTCATTAATATACATCACCCTGTGATTTTCAGTTTATTTTTCTTCTTTCTGCCATATCTTGAGTGTCTTTCCTTGAAGTGTCCCTCATGTGTCTAGCATAGTACCTGGAATTGCAAATATTTGATGTGCTGAATGGTGAACTGTTAAGATCATGATGGTTGATATGAGGCATGATAATGGTAGAATTTTGCTGAATCCACAAAGAAAGACAGTCCACAATTTTGGTTTCTAAATCAGTTAAGCTGTGCACTGTATCCTTTAGTCATCTTTCTGTATATTTGTACTCCTTTGTTCATTCTGGGTACATATAGATTTAAACCTACATTGTGAGCAACTGGATCTAGCCTCCAAGGAAGATGTTGAAAGCATGGTTCAGTCTTATTATTATAGTTTAGCATTGTTAGCTCCAGCAATTGGCAGCTTCAGCTCATGCTAAACACAAACCTTAACAATTCTAAATGCTTCAGTGACATCACATCGCCCTCCTTCTCACCCTCACTATCAGAGCTATTCCTCTTAAGCCTCATAGGAACATTAACTGAAATGCAGATAGATGAGTCTTAGTTAAAGGCTAATTTTTAAGATATTGGACTGCCTGAAATTGAATGTGGGTGTCTCTCCTGACAGTTTATAGAAGGGAAAAGTAAGCTCAGAGCGGGGACAACTAATGATGCAGCAATGACTCCTAAAAAAAAAATTGTGGACTTACAATTTTCTATGCCTGTTTTCATCAGTGATTTCTGAAGGAGAAAATCATGGCAAAGTCAAATTCACGTCCAGAGCCTGTGTTGGGTGTTGTTGGTTTGCTCTCGTGGCCTATTCTCCACCTTTGCACACTGCCCTCTGCCCGAGGGGCTGGCATCAGTGCAAACTGTGTGGATGGCTTCAGTGTGCTCCTTACCCCCAGGTTTGGGGTTGGGTGCAGCCCAGGGGAAGGCCCCTCTGAGATATTAGAGGGCGGGAGAGTGAGGTCAGAGTATCAGTTCCCCGGATTTTTTCTCGAGGGTTGGCTATTACCTCAGCTAAAGGCCAGAAGCACTGTCAAGTGGGCCTTGCCTTAGAGTTACCCTATTTAACTGCTTCTAACTTGTCCTCCTTTTGCCTCTTCAGTCTGAAGCCTCCTTTGTCCTAGACCAAGTACTGCAAGGCACCGTGGCGATTTCCCAGCTCCTGCCACACAGTCCTAGTATCTCTTCATTAGAGTCCTCAGATCACCCAGTTTAAGTATTCTTTTCCTGTCAGGAATCTGTCTTATATAGAAGTTATTTTGGAATAGGAAAATATGCTTGTGTAATACCCAGGACTATGATGGCTGTTGATATTGAGGCAAAGGGCTTAAAACTCTTTGGTGAGATAACTGGGATATATTTTGCTTGTATTAAACACAAACTTTTAATATCTCCAAGAGTACTCTGTCAAAACAAATAAAAATAAATCCATGGGCATTCTTTCTTTGAAAGAGCATTTCAAAGAAGGATGGCATGACACATGAAATAAACTACAAGCTAAAGGCTGGAAAGAAACAATGACATTTCAGATTTAGTTGTTTTTAAAAAATTCCATAACTGTTCCAGTGTTTACTCATGTTTTCATTCTCTCACATAGTTTGCTTTCTAATGTATAAAAATGAGATGTCCATTGGTGATAAAAATAGACAAAAATACATTATATGCACAAGACATTTTTCAGTCACATTTTTGTTGACTCCCACCTAAAAGTGATAAGTAGTTCAGGCCTCTGTCATTTTGCAGAATACTGAAGCAGTGGTGTGATATCGTGTGACTAATCACATAGAAAGTTAGGGTTTGATGGACTCGGAAGAGTCCATGGGGGAAAATTGAAGCTAACTGAATCAAAATAAAGAACTGTTGTCTTGAAAAGTACCTGGAGGATAAAGGGATTTGATAATATGTTGTGAGGATAGGTAGTTCTGCTCTATGTGTGGTGTCAAGGGTAGACAAGGAAAGCAATAGAGGTGAGATAATATTAGTTTTTTAAGGACAAGAGACTCCACTTCTGGATTATGGACAAGTCATGAGGATGCCACTTTTAAAAATATGCCTTTCCATTTTCTTCATTCCCTATTGAACTTCCTGCTTAGTTGAAATGAATATCATTATTACTGGATCTAGCCTCCAAGGAAGATGTTGAAAGCATGGTTCAGTCTTATTATTATAGTTTAGCATTGTTAGCTCCAGCAATTGGCAGCTTCAGCTCATGCTAAACACAAACCTTAACAATTCTAAATGCTTCAGTGACATCACATCGCCCTCCTTCTCACCCTCACTATCAGAGCTATTCCTCTTAAGCCTCATAGGAACATTAACTGAAATGCAGATAGATGACTCTTAGTTAAAGGCTAATTTTTAAGATATTGGACTGCCTGAAATTGAATGTGGGTGTCTCTCCTGACAGTTTATAGAAGGGAAAAGTAAGCTCAGAGCGGGGACAACTAATGATGCAGCAATGACTCCTAAAAAAAAAATTGTGGACTTACAATTTTCTATGCCTGTTTTCATCAGTGATTTCTGAAGGAGAAAATCATGGCAAAGTCAAATTCACGTCCAGAGCCTGTGTTGGGTGTTGTTGGTTTGCTCTCGTGGCCTATTCTCCACCTTTGCACACTGCCCTCTGCCCGAGGGGCTGGCATCAGTGCAAACTGTGTGGATGGCTTCAGTGTGCTCCTTACCCCCAGGTTTGGGGTTGGGTGCAGCCCAGGGGAAGGCCCCTCTGAGATATTAGAGGGCGGGAGAGTGAGGTCAGAGTATCAGTTCCCCGGATTTTTTCTCGAGGGTTGGCTATTACCTCAGCTAAAGGCCAGAAGCACTGTCAAGTGGGCCTTGCCTTAGAGTTACCCTATTTAACTGCTTCTAACTTGTCCTCCTTTTGCCTCTTCAGTCTGAAGCCTCCTTTGTCCTAGACCAAGTACTGCAAGGCACCGTGGCGGATTTCCCAGCTCCTGCCACACAGTCCTAGTATCTCTTCATTAGAGTCCTCAGATCACCCAGTTTAAGTATTCTTTTCCTGTCAGGAATCTGTCTTATATAGAAGTTATTTTGGAATAGGAAAATATGCTTGTGTAATACCCAGGACTATGATGGCTGTTGATATTGAGGCAAAGGGCTTAAAACTCTTTGGTGAGATAACTGGGATATATTTTGCTTGTATTAAACACAAACTTTTAATATCTCCAAGAGTACTCTGTCAAAACAAATAAAAATAAATCCATGGGCATTCTTTCTTTGAAAGAGCATTTCAAAGAAGGATGGCATGACACATGAAATAAACTACAAGCTAAAGGCTGGAAAGAAACAATGACATTTCAGATTTAGTTGTTTTTAAAAAATTCCATAACTGTTCCAGTGTTTACTCATGTTTTCATTCTCTCACATAGTTTGCTTTCTAATGTATAAAAATGAGATGTCCATTGGTGATAAAAATAGACAAAAATACATTATATGCACAAGACATTTTTCAGTCACATTTTTGTTGACTCCCACCTAAAAGTGATAAGTAGTTCAGGCCTCTGTCATTTTGCAGAATACTGAAGCAGTGGTGTGATATCGTGTGACTAATCACATAGAAAGTTAGGGTTTGATGGACTCGGAAGAGTCCATGGGGGAAAATTGAAGCTAACTGAATCAAAATAAAGAACTGTTGTCTTGAAAAGTACCTGGAGGATAAAGGGATTTGATAATATGTTGTGAGGATAGGTAGTTCTGCTCTATGTGTGGTGTCAAGGGTAGACAAGGAAAGCAATAGAGGTGAGATAATATTAGTTTTTTAAGGACAAGAGACTCCACTTCTGGATTATGGACAAGTCATGAGGATGCCACTTTTAAAAATATGCCTTTCCATTTTCTTTATTCCCTATTGAACTTCCTGCTTAGTTGAAATGAATATCATTATTATATGTACTCCAGGGCACATTATGATTCAACCTTCATGTTGTATTCCTTTTTTTTTTTGGTAGGGTTGTATATCCCAGTGATCTGCTGTTGGCTTAATAGCAAACAGGCTTTGGTTTTTATTCCTGTGACAAGAGGGGTTCATGCATTTGATGTTATGTCTGGAGTGTTTGCAGTGTGCCTTTCTAATAATCACTGGGAATCCAGTGTTAAATAGGCAAAACAGTGCTTATTCTCATGGGAGAAAAGAAAACCACTACACTTGTTTATTGCCCCCTCAGCCACAGAGGAAGGACCAGAGGAAGCCCCAGAGGAAAGTGTGTGCCTAGAGATTAACTAGAGTAAAGACAGTTTCATTACAAAATCAGAATAAAATTACTTTCATCATTTATCCTCCTAAAGTTATCCTCCAAAATTGCTAGTTCAGTTGGTTGTTAACCTCTAATTATCCACATCTGATTTTTTCTGTGGACAATTGTGCACATAATAAAATATACATCCTAGAATTGCTTTTCACTTTCCTATAAGAAGTCTATAACTCTACTCTTGTGGCTCTTCCATGCTGCCTGGAATAGTTACATGCCATTTATGGTTTCAGCACTTCTGCTTTAGTAGAACTGTGCTTTATTTAAATATTTCAAGGATTTTTAAAGCAAAAAATAAAAGTGAAGATAGATACTTAATATGGAGCTTAGTTTGTAGAGGAGCAGTTCCGTTTGATAAAAGTGTATCATATTTGAACAGGATGTAGAAAATTACTGCATATGTTCTGGCTTCAAATACACTGTCCATTTGACTCAGAAGCTAATTTGCATTGCTGGCATTTTCAATAGGGATGGGTTATTCCATCTCTTCCTATCTAAGGCAACAGGCACTATTTAGCCAACAAGAATAATCATAGAAATGAGGTATGTAAAAAAAGTTGTTTTCTTGACCTAATCAATGTGAGTAGTATGGAGGCAGTGACTATACTGTTTCCTAAAACTGGTATTTATGTATTGTGATAAAGCAAATTATAAAAATATGGTCACAAAAATGTAGGTTACTAAACATCTAACCATGCTAAATATGGCTAAAGGGATGAAGAAAAAAAATGTTAATAAGTATTTTTCTTAAATACAAGAACGTGCTTTTAAAGTGTGCACTTAAGGTGAAATGAAAATGTCTCTTTTGTTAACATAATGCTTTAGGCTATTGTTCCTATTTCTAGTAGACAGTTTTTCTAGGTTACATTTGTAATTAATATACAGTTCTACAACATAGCCTTGTAAAATCCATTCTCAGAGAGGTAATATAATCTAGCAATGTCTAGTATCTTTCTTGAAAGGCTTCAAATATTTGTCATTTAAAAAGCTGTTACACATGTTGCTTTTGTGTTTGACACTTAAGGATTAAGCATCATCACTTGTGACGAAATGCTATACATAGAGGCCTTTTGTTGCTTCTTTAGACTGCAGTTGAGGAAGACAAAGTGAATGTGAAAGTTGCTCAGTCTGTCCAACCCTTTGCAACCCCATAGACTGTACAGTCCATGGAATTCTCCAGACCAGAATACTGGAGTGGGTAGCTGTTCCCTTCTCCAGGAGATCTTCCAAACCCCAGGATCGAACCCAGGTCCCCCGCATTTTAGGCAGATTCTTTACCAGCTAAGCCACCAGGGAAGCCGTTGAGGAAGACAAGGAGACAGCAAAGCATGCATTTTGTCAACATGCAAATACTTTCCCTTTATTTCACTCCCCATGCAAGGACTATTGCCTTTATCCTGCCTGCCAGAGTTATCTCCCTAAAGCAATCTTAAATGCCTCTATAAACATTCTGTATCTGTCTTTCTTGTGGCAGAGTGGTAAGGAAATGATGATGATCCAAGCCTTTTTATAAAAACTTGTCTGAAGTCTGTGTCACTGCATATGATTAAAATTTGTGATAGAGGCAGGAGAAGCTTTAAAACTGAAGAAGACATTTTCTCTGGAACTATCTTTGCTATTCTTCAAAAGGATGAAAGTTATAGGTATGAAAGTCATAATAGTTTAGACGGAAATTGGATATATCCTTAGTGGTTTGCCAGGGCAGAACTTGCCATCATTCATATTAATAATAATAAAGTCATAAATCGTTAACCTAGACATTTGGAATGAAAGGTGTCATAACCCAGGCTTATTCTACTTCCGTGTAATTCAGTGCATGAAGCAGGGCACCCAAAGCTGGTGCTCTGGGACAACACAGAGGGATAGAGGGTGGAGGGAGGAGGGAGGGGGTTCAGGATGAGGGAGACACATATATACCTGTGGCTGATTCATGTTGATGTATGGCAAAAAACCATTAGAATATTGCAATTATCCTCCAATTAAAACAATAAATTAATTTAATGAATAAATAAATCTCAAGTACTCTGAGGTGACAACTTGGTCCCCGCTTATGTAGATGAAAGCAGTCTTGAAAATTACAAGAATAGCCTAAAATATCACATGCACATCAAGTGGGAAAGCAAACAATATTATTAGAACTTGAACATTTCCATTTAAATGCTTTCCACATTCATAATTTCAATTGAGCCTAGAAGTAATTCTGTAAAATAGATTGGAATAGTTATTTCTGCTGATTTTATGGAAGAACAAGGACGAGAAAGAGGCTTGGTTCCTGGCCTTTTGGTGCTTGGTACTCTTTTGCGTCAATTCTGTGTCTTTCATTTTTTAGTTACACAGACACCTTTCTTGCACTCCTGGTAATTTGATCTCGCTTCTATAAATCCCCTGATCCTAGCTCTTTTCTCCTCTAATTTTACAGTTTTTCTTTCTCAGAGCATTACTCATGCTCAGGAGACGTCTCCCCTCCCCCTGATTTTTGAGCTTCCTCCTATCTGCAACAGAATCTATGGAAAGTAATATATACAGAAGACAAGAGAGGAGGTGAAAGGCTAAAGAGGTTATCAGAAGCCAGAAAAGTGACAGAAAAAATTACTTTCTCTTTGAAAAGACGTTAGAAATAATATTTATTTTTAAAAAATTGAAATAATATCAACTAAGGATCACTAGTTACTTGAGGGAAAACTTTAATATAAATTATCAAACAAACATAAAATAGAAATATAAAACAAGCATAAAAAAGGAATAGGAGTAAATTCCCTGAAGTGTTATGATCTATGTCAGAGTCTTTATCACTGATGTCCCCAGAATTACATAAGATACTGTGTTTTCAAAAGCAGAAAAATATATTATTTTTTTTTAATGTGAGGAATAAAGGATGTCCTTGCAAATTAAAAAGTAATAGCAGAGGAAAATTTTTCAAAAGATGTATTAAAGTTGAAGAAATATCTCAGAGTATTGTACAAAGAGATAAATAATTGGAAAATAAGAGAGAAAAAAGAAGAAAATAAAGGATATTCCAGAATTACCAACATTCGAAAAGGAGTTCCAGAAACAAAGGACCCTGTAGACAAGAATCAAAAATATCAAAGAGTGTTCTGTTTATATTTTCTTCTAAGAGTTTTACAGCATCTGGCCAAAATTGAAGCAAGGTTTTTTTGTTGACCCATCTTCTAGAGTAATGAAAATAAAAACAAAAATAAACAAATAGGACCTAATTAAACTTAAAAGCTTTTGCATAGCAAAGGAAACCATAAACAAGATGAAAAGACAACCCTCAGAATGGGAGAAAATATTTGCCAATGAAGCAACTGACAAAGGATTAATCTCCAAAGCATACAAATAGCTCATGTAGCTCAAAGTCAGAAAAACAAAACAACCCGATCAAAAAATGGGCAGAAGATCTTAATAGACATTTCTCCAAAGAGGACATACAGATGGTCAACAACTACAGGAAAAAATACTCCGCATCACTAATTATTAGAGAAATGCAAATCAAACTACAGTGAGATATCACCTCAAGCCATCAGAATGACTATCACCAAAAAAGCATGGGGTGTGTGTGTGTGTGTGTGTATGTGTGTGTGTACGTGAGAGAGAGAGAGAAGGGTGTGAACATAGGATGGGAGATTGTGAAAATGACCTAAATACTCAACTTTCACAATGGGAAGTCTGTAGGTAATACCAATTTGGAAAATTAAGAAATAGCAATATTACCAAGTTATATGGATGTAAGGATTTAAATTATAAAATAATCAACTAAAATAGTTGAAATGCATTTCGTCTAAATATCAGGATGTGGAGAAAATGAAGAATAAGCGCCTGCTATTTTCTGTAACAAGCTTTTCAAGTCTTTCAGCATGCACATGCATGGCTTGGATGCAGGTTAAAATGGAACTGGAAACAAAACAATAGCTACAGAAAGAAAAATAGTTGCATAAATAATTCCCTTATTATAGTACTTAATAAAAGCTATATATACATTATTTAAAGATCAATCTTAAAAATTATGGAGAGGTGAGAGGAGGCTCTAGAGGGAGGGGGTATATGTATACTTTTGGCTCATTCACGGTATTGCATGGCAGAAACTAATGCAATATTATAAAACAGTTATCCTCCAATTAAAAATTCTAAAAGATTACTAGTATCATAGCATGTTTGGCTATGACCTCGACATCATTTTAAACAATTTACACAGCTATCTTTTCAGTAAAACAACTTGGTTAGTTTTAAGAGGCCATGAATGGTTACACTGTTGAACAAAAGTTTCTGAAAAAATTTTGTGAACATGGCAGAACATTCTTCAAGCTCCTTGGAGAGACACAACCTATTTCTGAGCTGCAGACTTTTGCTAACTTCTTTGGGCATCATACTGCCATGGTCAACATTGCCTGGAGCTTTGGTATCAAGATGGACAAGGGTTAGTTTGGAAAGAAAGTTAGCTTCTCTAGGCCTGGCCCCGTAGAAGGGGAAGATGGTTTATGGGGTCTTTGGGTCTATTTAAATTCTTTTCATACAGGGAAGTTTGTGAGTCTTTGAAGGAGGATGACTTTGGGAACATTTATAAAGATCTGTGACTCA
>SJYC01082347.1:0-28477 GCA_006408675.1 Madoqua kirkii | reverse complement strand
CCTGGCCCCGTAGAAGGGGAAGATGGTTTATGGGGTCTTTGGGTCTATTTAAATTCTTTTCATACAAGGAAGTTTGTGAGTCTTTGAAGGAGGATGACTTTGGGAACATTTATAAAGATCTGTGACATCAGTCATCAGTCACACTTTTCTTCATTTCATACTCCCTCATTACCTGGCTCTTTCATATTCTGCAGGAACTTATCCCTGTTGGGTTTCCAGTTAGTGATAGTGACACAGCTTCAAGCTCCCAAAGACCTTAAGACATGAAGTTGTGAATCACTAGAGAAAAAAGTCCCCATTTCAGTATCTCCTTCAGAGGGAGTATCACTTTTTCTGATCACAGAGTGAAAGCCAGCATTGAAGGCTGGCCACCCTTTTGATCCTTCCCACTTAACACCTGGATCACAGCTTTTCAGGTTTCCAGTGATTTTTAGAATAATGCCTAGCAGAGTCCAACCCACTTATTTTCCCTGTCAATGAAACCCACACTGTGGCATTTAATTGATCCCTCTGCTGGAAGAAGCTCCCCACCTGTACCTGGCCTTGTCCCACTCTCCCACTCTCTCACACTCTTTCCTTCCCACTTAACACCGGATCACATCTTTTCAGGTTTCCAGTGATTTTTACAATAATGCCTAGCAGAGTCCAACCCATTTATTTTCCTTGTCAATGAAACCCTCACCGTGGCATTTAATTAATCCCTCTGCTGGAGGAAGCTCCCTAGCTGTACCTGACCTTGTCCTACGCTCCCCAAATACACTGTCATACTTGACTTCTATGCTTCCATTTTCAGCACATCACTTCTCTAGGAAGGTAGACTAGATGCCTCTGTGTAGGTTTATCATGACAATTAAACAGCTAATAACAGGGTAAGGCACTAATTGCCCATTTCTCCCTTTGGACTATAAGATTTACAGGTACAGAAACTTTATTTTGTTTTCACCATTACTTTTTCCAGACCTTATATAATGCCTGACCCTGGCATAGGAGGGACTCAATAAATATGTGTTGATTTGAGTGGATTTGTTATTTTCCTACTTATTTTTTATATTTTCACACACTATGTCATAATGGCAACATTTTGGTCTTTCTTTATCTGTACCCCCTGTAAATGAAAAACACATATTAATCTGTATGTGCACATCACAGAGAGATTATGGGAACTGCTTGAACCTCCACCCAAATTAAAATGTTAAAATCTGCAAAGTGCTTGACTTTCTAAAAAGAGAAATTCTTGGAATCCATCAACAAATAAATGTGTTTTCATTTGTGTTATAGTTGGTCTAGAGATGATGGGACAACATCTAATACGCTTGAGGACTGCATTAGATGAAGGGCAGGCATCTGACACGCTAAAATGCTCTTAATGTAATTTGTTCACCATCTTTCTATTTTATTACAGCCGGGGCACCGACAATAGACTGCCTCACCGGCGGCAGACAGTTCTCCGTGAGAAGGGGAGACGGTTAGCTAACCGGGGACCAGCGTACATGTTTAATGACCACTCAACAAGCCTATCTATTGAGGAGGAACGCTTTTTAGATGCAGCTGAGTATGGCAACATCCCAGTGGTAAGGAAGATGTTGGAAGAATGCCTCTCACTCAATGTCAACTGTGTGGATTACATGGGCCAGAACGCCCTGCAGCTGGCAGTGGCTAATGAGCATCTGGAAATTACAGAACTTCTTCTCAAGAAAGAAAATCTCTCTCGCGTTGGGGATGCCTTGCTTTTAGCTATTAGTAAAGGTTATGTTCGGATTGTGGAAGCCATTCTCAGTCACCCAGCTTTTGCCGAAGGCAAGCGGTTAGCAACCAGCCCCAGTCAGTCTGAACTCCAGCAAGATGATTTTTATGCATACGATGAAGACGGGACGCGGTTCTCCCATGACGTGACCCCAATCATTCTGGCTGCCCACTGCCAGGAATATGAAATAGTGCACACCCTCTTGCGGAAGGGTGCGCGGATCGAACGGCCTCATGACTATTTCTGCAAGTGCAGTGAATGCAATCAGAAACAGAAGCATGACTCCTTCAGCCACTCCAGATCTAGGATTAATGCCTACAAAGGCCTGGCGAGCCCCGCTTACCTGTCACTGTCTAGCGAAGACCCAGTCATGACAGCTTTAGAGCTTAGCAATGAGCTGGCAGTGCTGGCCAACATAGAGAAGGAGTTCAAGGTAGGTTTTTAACAAGTTGGAGTCAAGGTGAATTTATAAGCTTCCACTATGCACTCACACTCTGTTAGGTATCAGATAGTAGGCAATTTTATATATTTGATTCAACAAGTTCTTTATTATGTAGAGTAAAAGTTGTGGTTCCTACCATTTGGAGATGATCTACTATAAACTAGACATTTTGTATTTATTATGTCTGATACCTATTACACCCTTGGGAGGATCTTAGTTCCTTTTCAGAGGCAGAAATAGAGGTATAGAAAGGTTAAGTAAGGCCCAAGATCCACAGCTGGGGAAATGGCAGAGCTGGGATCAGAACTCAGGGATGCAGACTCTAAAACCCAGGTCTGTCTCTTGAGAAACTTGGTTTCTATATTCAGATTATGGTGATAGCTACTGTTGAGGTCAGCACGATGAATAAGATAAAGGAAGTCATAGTTCGACTTGAGAGACAGATGCATGCATGTATACGTTTGTTATAAAGAGAAATGGAACTACTAGATAGGGCTATAAGCAGTGTGCTGTAGCAGTTCAGAGAAAGCAGTATTTAATTCAGATTAGATGTCAGAGAAGTTATGTGAAAAACGGTATTTCAGCTGCATATGGCAGAATAAGTAGCATATTTGAAGGTGTGATAGCTACTGTTGAGGTCAGCACGATGAATAAGATAAAGGAAGTCATAGTTCGACTTGAGAGACAGATGCATGCATGTATACGTTTGTTATAAAGAGAAATGGAACTACTAGATAGGGCTATAAGCAGTGTGCTGTAGCAGTTCAGAGAAAGCAGTATTTAATTCAGATTAGATGTCAGAGAAGTTATGTGAAAAACGGTATTTCAGCTGCATATGGCAGAATAAGTGGCATATTTGAAGGAAGAGAATGAAGGAGAAGATATTTTAAGCCAAGGTAACAGCCAAAACTAAAGCTTGTAGGTATGGGAGAAGAAGTCAAAGATAATTGCTTTACGATGTTGTATTCGTGTCTGCTGTACAACAAAGTGAATCGGCCATATGTATACGTATGCCCCCTCCCTTCTGAATCCCCCTCCGTCCCCTTGATCGCACCCCTCCAGATCATCACAGAGCGCTGAGATGAGCTCGCTGTGCTTTGATGCGATCCCCCCAGCTGCCTGTTTTCTATCTGACATATACTCAAGGTCGTGCACATACGTCAGCGCTGCTGTCTCCACTCATGCCACTCTTCCCTTCCCGCCCTGAGTCCACAGGTCCTTTCTCTGTGTCGCTGTCTCTGTTCCTACCTCAAGGGAACTTTGAGCAATCTCTAAATAAGAGGTAAGTGGGGAGACACGCTGTCAGACCTTGCCATTGTCTGCGTGGTTTGTGCTTCATTTGGAGAGGGTGCAAGTTCAGATTCCTAGTCCGAGGTCACACACTCATACACACACACCTTTAAATTTCCCCCACAGGTTATCCGACCTTTCTTACAGTGTTCATCATGTTCTGCTGTATGTTACTGTTTAGGGTGGGCTTTTCCTCTTTACTCAGCTATATACTGCTTGGAATCAGGTCTGATTCATCAAATACAGCACTACACAAAGATAAATATTGGTTTCATTTTCTCTGTGCTCTATGCTGTGAGAAAGCATGTGTCTCTGTTCCGTACCTTGGGGTCTCTCCTGTGCAGTTTCTTGGTGCCTCTGTCACTGAAGGAACACTGCAAGCCCAGCCTAGCATGGGTCTCTCCCCAGGTCCTGTCTGTCCAGGTGAGGAGGGCAGGTCACTGATGACTGAAGCCTTCCGATAGTCCCCAGCATGGAGGATGCTGCTTTCCCTCTAGCTCCCTGGCAGCTGAGGATGCAGGACAAGCAGATGATCTCTTCCAACAATGTCTCATTCTTTCCTACTTCTCACTTTGCTCCCAGGACTCAGGGAGGCAGGGAACTATGCTGTCTTGGAAATCTGATTAATATGATCTTAAAATTTATATTTAATTTTTATGAAACTTTACTGCTTAGGTTTCAACATTTCTGTTTCTGTAATTGTATCTTTGTTTACACGATACTCTAAACCATTCTTCATTCATTCATTCACTTGCTTACACCTTCTGAGCCCATGGTTGTGGCAAATATTGTATTGGGGAGAGTCAAGAATGAGGGTGGAGATATTGCACAGCACAAAGACAGTTCAGTCAGTAACCCTGCCCTCAAGTAACGTGTAATTTAATAGGAGAGCAAAGGCTGGTATGAAATAACCATAATATAAGACATGACCTTGTGGAATGATGGGTGGGCTGGTGGGCCAAAGGTGAAAGAATCATATCTAATCAGAATGCAAATTTTTCATTGTCCCTAAATGCATTGCATAATGTGAAGGCCGCTTTAGGTTTATGATAAATTAGGAATCTGGATATCCCTTTGCTTGTTTATCGCACACTGTTTCTGCCCACCAAGGTGGAAGGTAGATGGATCAGGCACTTTCCCTCCAGCCCTGCTTTCTCTGTGTAGGTCCACACCTTTAGCCTCTAATCAGGCTCACCCTTTGCTTAATGCCCTGCCTCCCTGAAGGGTTAATGGCAAAGAAAAGTTAACTCTCTGAAAACACAAATCTCTTTAATAATATGTTACTCCTAATATCTTTAAAAAATCACCCTCAGGGATTAAAGTATACTGTTAAAAGAGGGTAACAGTTTTAAAAATATTTTTAAAAGTATGTCCTAGAACTTGACAATTCAACAACTTTTCTAATTGAAATTTGACTCCCCAAATCCTTGTATTACACTAGGAGAAAGGCCAGTTCTTGGCTGTTTTTAAAAGCTGTTGGCAAATACAAAATGAGAAAGCATGTTTTCTTTCTCACCAGACAGGATGCTATAGAACAATTATTTTATTCTCCCAGACCCTGTTGGCCTATAGAGGCAAGAATAGCTTCCTGTGAGCATGTGCCGCCATGACTCTCGAGTGTAGACTCAGGGAGAGCATACTGTGCTACCATGCACGCTGGTGTGATGGTGCTAAACCTGCTCCCGCAGCCCAGCCTGTTCACAACAGGAAGGGACCCAAAAGGGCTTGGTGTCTCTGGTGAGATCTGATAAATCTGCTGCTCTATCCTGCAAGAATAACTTCTCTTTTCTTATTTTAAAAGAATATAGTTGACCCTTGAACAACACGAGTTTGAAGTCTATGGGTTCACTTACATGTGGCGTATTTTCACTAAATATGCACTACAGTAACACACAAGCCCACGCTGGTTGAATCCATGGGTGTGGAACAGTGGATGCCAAGGGCCTTCTGGAGAACTATGTGTGGAGTTTTCACTCAGTAGAGTATTGGTTCTCCTTCCCTCTGCTTTGTTCAAAGATCACCTTACATGATCATGTTAAAAAATAGTAATTTAAACATGAAGAAAAATTTTTAAATAATTTCTAATTTTGATACTGCAACATGTCAACATGTATCCTTCCAGTCTTATTTTTAGTAGTCAAGCCCCTTAGAGTCTCAGGGACCAAAGACTGCAGGATCTGAGATACCTCACAGGGACCTGAAATATTGTACTGGCAACAGGTAATCGTCTCTGCTTATGGTCTTCAAATTCTTTTGCTTCCTTTTCACCTGAAAACATTTGAAAAATGCTGTGCTCATGAGTACATTTTAAAGTTGGCATCTAAATTTATTTACTTTTAAGTTTAAATAATCTTAAAAGGTATAATTTCTGCATTCCCTAAATATTAATATTTAAAAATAGATATCTTAAATGGCTGCTTCAGATGTATCTAGGGGCTTTTAAGTGCTGTGATTTTATACATACCATCACCTATTTTAAAAAATAAACAACCTCCTCTTTAGTATTCATTAACAGTTACATCTTTTCTTTTCTCCTTAAACTTGCATTCTAGTCCATTTTGCTACACAAATGTAATATCTAATGTAGTAGCTTTTTATTGTAAAGGCCTTTATAGATCACCTATTTTATATATATATGTGTGTATATATATAATATGTATATTTTTAATATATGATATATATTGTATCTGTCTCTTATACACATCTAGATGTGTATAAGAGACAGGTCTGAACTCCAGCAAGATGATTTTTATGCATACGATGAAGACGGGACGCGGTTCTCCCATGACGTGACCCCAATCATTCTGGCTGCCCACTGCCAGGAATATGAAATAGTGCACACCCTCTTGCGGAAGGGTGCGCGGATCGAACGGCCTCATGACTATTTCTGCAAGTGCAGTGAATGCAATCAGAAACAGAAGCATGACTCCTTCAGCCACTCCAGATCTAGGATTAATGCCTACAAAGGCCTGGCGAGCCCCGCTTACCTGTCACTGTCTAGCGAAGACCCAGTCATGACAGCTTTAGAGCTTAGCAATGAGCTGGCAGTGCTGGCCAACATAGAGAAGGAGTTCAAGGTAGGTTTTTAACAAGTTGGAGTCAAGGTGAATTTATAAGCTTCCACTATGCACTCACACTCTGTTAGGTATCAGATAGTAGGCAATTTTATATATTTGATTCAACAAGTTCTTTATTATGTAGAGTAAAAGTTGTGGTTCCTACCATTTGGAGATGATCTACTATAAATGAACAAGTCATATCCATGCTTTTGTTATGTACTTAATGAAAGAAAAACTTACATCCTGTTAAAATAACTTAATTTGTCAGTCACAATATTTAGTTTTTGTTAATGGAGATGTAAATTATTAATGATTTCATGGAATAGAATTAAAAGATAGTAGGCTATATTTGTGGGGAAGGCGATGGCACCCCACTCCAGTACTCTTGCCTGGAAAATCCCATGGATGGAGGAACCTCGTAGGCTGCAGTTCATGGGATCATGAAGAGTCAGACATGACTCAACGACTTCACTTTCACTTTTCACTTTTATATATTGGAGAAGGAAATGGCAACCCACTCCAGTGTTCTTGCCTGGAGAATCCCAGGGATGGAGGAGCCTGGTGAGCTGCCGTCTGTGGGGTCACACAAAGTCGGACACAACTGAAGCGACTTAGCAGCAGCAGCAGCAGCAGCAGACTATATTTGGGATAAATATTTCTTGATATGATTTGATAACTGTCTTACTGAATTACTCACACTGATCTGAAACAAATCACATAAAAGTTTTATCCTTATGCTTTAGCCAATAGCCTATGAAAATTTTTGAGTCCTGGAAACCATTCCAAGTCACAGTAAAAAGACTCATCCTGACTAAACTTTTCTGCCTTGCACATTTGTGATGTCTTTCTTTTCAGTTAATGATACGTCTAAAAGATGAGTACTAAGAATGGTTTTAAATAAGAGTAAGATAAACTTGTTTACAAAACAGAAGCAGAGTCACAGATGTAGAAAATAAACTTATGGTTATCAGGGAGAAGAGGATAAATTGGGAAATTGAGATTGACATATATACTCTACTATATGTAAAATAGATGACTAATAAGAACATACTGTATAGCACAGGGACCTCTGTAGTGGTCTATATGGGAAAAGAATCTAAAACAAGTAAGTTTGTATATATGTATGATTGATTCCCTTTGCTGTACACCTGAAACTAACATTGTAAATCAACTATATTCCAATAAAATTTTTAAAATGAATAATTTTAAATAATCACTTAATTTAAATAACATGAAGTAGTGAATTTTGTATTCAGTATTCCCTACTAAAAAGCCTCCTGATGAAAGTGAAAGAGGAGAGTGAAAAAGTTGGCTTAAAGCTCAACATTCAGAAAACTAAGATAATGTCCCTTGGTCCTATCACTTCATGGGAAATAGATGGGGAAACAGTGGAAACAGTTAGAGAAACCTCTATGCAGGTCAGGAAGCAACAGTAAGAACTGGACATGGGAAAACAGACTGGTTCCAAATAGGAAAAGGAGTACGTCAAGGCTGTATATTGTCACCCTGCTTATTTAACTTCTATGCAGAGTACAACATGAGAAACGCTGGGCTGGAAGAAGCACAAGCTAGAATCAAGATTGCTGGGAGTAATATCAATAACCTCAGATATGCAGATGACACCACCCTCATGGCAGAAAGTGAAGAGGAACTAAAAAGCCTCTTAATGAAAGTGAAAGAGGAGAGTGGAAAAGTTGGCTTAAAGCTCAACATTCAGAAAACGAAGATTATGGCATCTGGTCCCATCACTTCATGGGAAATAGATGGGGAAACAGTGTCAGAGTGTATTTGGGGGGGGCTCCAAAATCACTGCAGACACTTACTCCTTGGAAGGAAAGTTATGACCAACCTAGATAGCATATTCAAAAGCAGAGACATTACTTTGTCAACAAAGGTCCATCTAGTCAAGGCTATGGTTTTTCCAGTAGTCATGTAGAGATGTGAGAGTTGTACTGTGAAGAAAGCTGAGCACTGATGAATTGATGCTTTTGAACTGTGGTGTTGGAGAAGACTCTTGAGAGTCCCTTGGACTGCAAGGAGATCCAACCAGTTCATTCTAAAGGAGATCAGTCCTGGGTTGGAAGGAATGATGCTAAAGCTGAGAGTCCTGTACTTTGGCCACCTCATGTGAAGAGTTGACTCATTGGAAAAGAGTCTGATTCTGGGAGGGATTGGGGGAGGAGGAGAAGGGGACGACTGAGGATGAAATGCCCGGATGGCATCACCGACTCACTGGACGTGAGTTTGAGGGAACTCTGGGAGTTGGTGATGGACAGGGAGGCCTGGCATGGTGCAATTCATGGCTTGCAAAGAGTCGGACATGACTGAGCAACTGAACTGAACTGAATTGAGATGATAAAGAGCCATACAGCTTCTGCCTGTCTCTCTTGGAATGCTCTCAACCACCCTGCTGTAAGAAGTCCAAGACACATGGAGAGGCCACAGTGAAGTATTTGCTCGGCAGCTCTAGCCAAGTAAGTCTTTAAGTCATCTCAGCCTGGCTCCGGTATGAGTCGAGAAGTCTCTGGATAATTCTAGCCCCTGGCCTTCGCTGATGGAGTCCTAGGCATTATGGAACAGAGACGCCAGCCCTGCAATGCCTGAACCATTGAATCTGTACGCATGAAGAAAGTTGTCTATGTCACTACATTTTGGGTTGGGCAGAGGGTGGGGGGGGTCGGCATGGGGCAGTTCTTACATGGCAACAAGTAACCAGAACATCCAGGATAGGTGGAATTCTTTCATAAGATAAATGTGTTGAAGCTATGCTAAACAAAGCTGCTCAGAGAGAGACACTGTGTTGAAATCATCAAGACAGTAGCCTGTAAATTATAAATCTGTTGCAAAGCAATTTCAATGTTCTTCAGAAAATTATGATAACTGCTGTACAGTGGTACTTACCATATACTCAGCACAGGACCCCACAGTGTAAGTACTGACCTTTTTATATCAATGAACCACAAAATATAAGACTTGACTCCCTCATTTAAAACTCAGAACTGTCTTGTCTATAAAACCTGTGTATTCACCTGCTCAGTTTTTCTGTCTCAAACAAACTTAAGAAAAGCTGCAATAGTGGCTTGAAATTTTAAATTTTAAAGTCACAGAATCTGAGGAATAGAACTTCCATTAACATAATCAGCCAAGGCACAGAATGGGTTGGCTGGGAATTGTTCCTAGGGTGGGGGTGGGAGGTGATCACTGGGTGATGGGAGATGGACTCTGGTGGGGATGGGGGAGCAGAGGGGTGGTATCTGCCTTTGGCCTTTTTGATAGGGTGGGCCTGGAGCAGCATTCTTCATTAGTGGAAGCAGTTATTTACATACAGAATCCAGACACACAAGACAATGAATAAAAGGTTTTAGAAAAGAGCTCTCTCCACTGGGATTTACTCCCCTTGGTCAGTAACTCCTCAGTGTCCATGTTATGGCATCCTACCTGGCTTTACTTTTTAAAAAACTGCCTACATTAATCATATGTAGGACATGGTTATAAGCACCTCACAAGCGTATGAGAATTTAATCCTTCCAGGAACCCTACAAACTACACATCCCCATTGTTAAAAAAAAGAACTTGCTCAACGTCACAAAACTAGTAAGTAGGAAAGCTGGGATCCAAAACCAGTAACATTCTGCCTCAGAACCCAAGCTTCAGTCTGTGCAACATGTTTCACTCTGAATTCTTAGACCTAACAACCTCCCGCAATTTCTTTTCAAACCCATTTGAATCAATGCTATGAATTTCTTGGCAGAATACCATAAGCCATACACAGTCTCATGAGAATTAGATTTTAATGATTTACATTTCATTTGGAATTTTTCATAATTCCTGCCAAAGTCAAAACTTTGAAGTTTAGAATTGCTAAATTCTACCACCAATAAGAAAAAGGGATATGAATTTGAAGTAACGTACCCTCCAAAACAATGCCTACCTGTCATTACCCGACTACTGCCCTATCAGTTCTACTGAACTAAGTTACTTTGTCCTGATTAGTTCCGAGTATTCCAGTTTGATCATTACTGGAAGGAGAACAGAATAAATGTAACATTCCTGTCCTGAAGGAAGTGAACTTCAGAATGCAGTATTTTCCTCTGGGTTTTGATCTGAGTTAAATTAACTCTGTCATCACAGAGTAGTAAGACAAAATTGTAATTCCTATTGTGTATGTGTTAAAAAAAAAAAAAAAAAAGAGGCATGTGGAGCTTGAGGGTCTCTGGACCCCCAGGGGGTGATCTGGCCTCCTCTGACCCCACTGCCTGAGACGACCCCTGGGTGCCCTTCGGACAAGGACTGTGAGAGTGACTCACAGCAGAAACCTCACGCTCCACCGTGGGGTAGATTTTCCCTCTCTAAAAGCAATCTCTTTTTGCATGCCAACCAAATCCAGGTTGCTCGGCAAGCATAACAGAATCTATTAGAGTAACGATAGCCCACAGAGAGATTAAATCCTGAATGTATCCGTTAAATTCGAGAGGACCCGCTACCAAGGCGGAAACTTCCAAGAGGCCAGACAGATTCTGGGTCTGTATCCTGCCATGATCCCTGCAGACAGAAGGAAACAAAGGACATTCTCAACAAAAAGCTACAGGTGGACCCACAATCCTTCTCAGTGTAATTAAAAACATTTTTCTTTCCATGGCTCAGCTTTCATCTTTTATCCTTCTTTATCCTCTCCCCTTCATCCCCTAAGGGGTTCCTGAATGCTGATGAGACGACAGGGCTAAAACCATCTTGTCATCTTTTGGGTCAATTCTTCAGCTAGCCAGCATCCAGCTATGGGTCAAATGATGAGTAGGTAGCTGGCCAGTCCCCATGGGAACGGATTATTTGTCATCATCTCCAGTGACAACGTTTCATCACAACATCAATGAATTTCTTTCTTGCTGAATTTCACTTCCCTTAATTTTCCCATAGACATTTCTGTCATTTGCATACTTCCCCAGAGCCCCCCATTCTCCCCCACCCACCTTTCTTAAAAAGCTCTTTTTACCTTAGCTTTATACTTCTGAAGATTGGAGGTGGGGTGGGCATACCGGTAGAACAAGGTAAAAGAAAACAAAAATGCAAAGGCATAGTACACACTTTATTTATGTCTCTGTCCTAAAAGGAAGGGCCGGAAGGAGTTTTGAATGTTGGGGAAAGCTTTATCTAAGATACATAACAATGAAGCTGACAGGCACAGACAGGAAAGGTACCCCAGGGAACTGGAGATTCAGAGCAAAATTCCTACTGAATGTAGAAGAGTTTAACATTTGACATTCAGAAACCTTTGTGCCGTGATAAGAATCTACTAGCTGATCTCCCTTTCCTTCTATTTCAGCCGTATTACTCAAGAAAATAAACCTTTTCATTTTCCAGCAAGTTTCAGGGTTTGGTTATTTAAATGTCAGCAACACAGACATAATTTTAAGTATACTCAAGCACAAACATCACACCGTTGCATTCCAAGGTTCAGGGAGGAAACCGTCTTATTGTTTCATGTCGGACATTGTTTATAGGGTTATTAATAACGCCACACTCTTGCTATTATTATTAGTAACAGTTGTAATATTCTCGACAGCTCTCCCAATTATCAGCTGGGAACCTAGGTCAGTTCCTTGACTTCCACTAGCCTTGGTGTCCTCATGAGTACAACAGGATAACATAGTTTCAAGAACTTTTTCTGACATTCAAATGTAACAATGACTATATTAATATAAACCCCAGGATGACTACAAGCAATTATTCTCTTTGTTATATAGTCCAGTCTCTGGACTAGGAAGAGCATGTGATGTTATAAGGAAACAGTGTGGAGCCATACGTAACGGGAGAGGGACTCCCTAAATATTAAGCATTTTATTCATTTAACTCATGCTTAATTCTCCGCAGGAACACTGACACATATCGGGGGTTGGGGGGGGAAGCATTCTTCCCCTTAAAAATTAACAGTAAAATGGCACAAAGAGCTTAAGCTTTGGAGTCAAAGAAATCTGAGTCAAATCAAGCTGTCACTTTCTAAGTAAATGGAGCCAAAGTAAATTATTTCTCTAAGCCTCAACTTTGCTGTTGTTTTAGTCACTAACTTGTGTCTGACTCTTTGGCGACTCCATGGACTGTAGCTCACCAGGTTCTTCTGTCCATGGGATTTCCCAGGCAAGAATACTGGCGCGGGTTGCCATTTCCTTCTCCAGGGGATTAATTACCTCTAAACTGGAAATAACAATAGCTGCCTCATGACATTGTTTGAGAACCAAGAGGGATGGTGTTTATAAATATTTAGCAGAGTGTCTAACTGATCATATTGCTAAATAAATGATAGTGATTGTTTACTATTATTATCATTGTTGTGATTATCTGTGGGAATTGATGTAGGGACTCAGACACTATGAACAGAGACTCCCAAAGAGCCTAGGAAGAATCAGGATGGGTGTGCTAACATTGGGCTATGACCTCACTAGGGCTATCGGCACCTCTTCCGCAGCACAGTATCATGTAGATTATATAGTTAGTCATAGGTAGGAACTCTTCTGGGATCCTCTTTTTCTAAATTTAAGGATTTAATAATGACTTTATTCTTATGTCACACAATACCATTTTCAAAGCATTTTTTCATGACTCATCCAACAATACTGGGAGCCAGACAAAGCAGATATTCCTGGCCCCTTCTCTACCATCAGGAAATCAAGGCTCAGTGGTGCAACCACGCTCATGCTGAGTAAGTGCAGAAAACAGAGAGACCAGGGCTTCTAATCACCAGTCCCATTCTCTTTCTGCTATACGCTCCTCCAGTTTGCAGGAAAATGTGAACTCTCTCAGATCAAATGATCTAAGTTCTAATCATTCTTCCAGTCCCAGCCCTGTGTTTGCTTCTCTGAAGACTTCTCAGGTCCTTCTTTCCCAAAATTGTCTAGGACTCAGGGTCTGTGCCCCTCATTGTTGATCTTTCCTCATTTAAAGATCCCGTTTCTCCTAAGAAGCCAATAACATAATAATTAACATTTACCCATTGCTTGCTATATGCCAGGCACTTGAAACTGCAATTTGGGGAGGTGTCTTTTTTTTTTTTTAATGCTCACAACTTTTGGTACTTGCTAAGTGCTAAGTTGCTTCAGTCGTGTCCGACTCTGTGACCCCATAGACGGCAGCCCACCAGGCTCCCCCATCCCTGGGATTTTCTAGGCAAGAATACTGGAGTGGGTTGCCATTTCCTTCTCCAATGAATGAAAATGAAATATCAAAGTGAAGTTGCTTCAGTCATGTCCAACTCTTAGCGACCCCATGGACTGCAGCCTACTAGGCTCCTCCGTCCATGGGATTTTCCAGGCAAGAGTACTGGAGTGGGGTGCCATTGCCTTCTTCTCTTGGTACTTACTATATGCTATTTTTGTAAACAGTTTTGATAGATTAACTTGCCCAAGGTCACTCAGCCAATAAATAGAATAATTAGATCAAACCTGTGCTTTTGAAGCACTAGGCTATGCATTTTTCTTTCATGTATACCTAGCATCGAGAAGAGACTTAAAAGCCTTCATTACTGTATTCATTTCCCTACAATATACTATTACGTGTCATATTGGGAAGACCTGCTTCTAGTTCAAAAAGGGCAGATAACGTGAAAAATTGCTCATATCTGGTTTAAGCCAATCAGAAGCTCTGAGCCTCTCTAGTTCCCTATCTTCCTCTGCCTCTAGGATGATATAAGCTGCTCTACCTATTGCTGAGAAAAGAGCACCAGTTCAGATAAGATACCCTGGTGGCAACTGGCCATACTTGTGTGGCTGCTGATCTGCTCCGAGCTCAGGTCTCAAGTGTGGAAGAGCCTGGGCCTGGCAGGCAACGATACAGGAGAAGACAGTTGAAGACCCAGAGTTGGGACAGGGCCCGTCTGAATTTCCAATGGCCCGTGGAGGCTTCAGGGTTGTCTGACGGATGTGTGGGAATAGCACATCCAGTGGAGAAGTGGGGCAGCCGCTGACAGATGAACTGCAGGTGGACCAGGAAGATTTATGTGCAAGGCTGTCTGGGCTCCAGGGTCACATACCCCAATTCTGGGAGAGGTGGGGCCCCTGTGGCTGAGCTGGGGAGGCACGCAATGGAAAAAACAGGAGGCAAGTGCTGACATGCCAGAGAGCTGAAGGAGGCTGAGCTCTGGGAAACAGTTGAGAGCGGCAGCTTCTCTCTTTAAGCAAAACATAGGTCTGCTTAAAAGGTTATAATGGGGTTTGGTTTGGGCAGCAGTTTGTACTGGGTATTCCAGGAGAGTCATGGAAACACACAGCCCAGCCTCCTGAAAGCCAAGGTTATCAACTCAATCAATGGGCTTTTGCACTGTTTTTCACCCCTCTCTACCCTTAACAACCAGATCATAACAAAAGAAACAAAAGGAAGGGCAGGCTTCAACCCACTTCTCCCCATTTCCCTCTGTAATAGGAGCCTTTGGGCTGAGGTTCCTTTAAACCAAAATAAGCAAGTGCTCAGGCCTTGAAAGTTTACAGTCAGTTCCTTCACAAGAAAAAAGCAGTTTAACCTAGTCTCAACCTTGGAAAAAATCAAGAGGCTGAGAGTTGGAGGATGAGGGGGGAACACTGGCCACAGCATACAGGATAATCTAACCTTTTATGTTATAACTTTTGAGAGAACTCTCTTAGTTTATGAATCAGGGAGGAAAGGTGTTGAAATACCCTGGGGTTCATGATTTTAGGAATACTCCGGTGGCCCATGAGGGATACAGAGAAAAGCAAAGAAAACCTAGTCCCATTACTCTTACCACATAAAGCTCTCATTTACAGCATAAATAACTGTGCATAACTTATAAACACCAAGTATGAGGGCTTCCCAGGTGATGCAGTGGTAAAGAAGCTGCCTACCAAGGCAAGAGAAGTGGGTTTGATCCCTGGGTTGGGAAGATCCCCTGGAGTAAGAAATAGCAACCCACTCCAGTATTCCTGCCTGGGAAATTCCATGGCCAGAGGAGCCTGGCGGGCTACAGTCCAGGGGGCTACAAAGAGGTGGACACAACTGGGCACACATGTACATACTTAGAAGCATTCTAAGTAACAAGGTGGGGTGGGGGAATGCATTAGGGGAGCTGGGGACAGTCTGGAGGGCTCTGGAAAGCTGCAGTTTCACTCTACTCCAGACTACTTTTCCCACCACAAACGCAAATCTTCTCATATCTACAACCATCGTTGCAACCTGGGGCAGCACCTGGCAGGGACTTGTTTTTTTGTATAAATGAAGGACAAAATCTGACCTATTTTTCCCTGTGAGGCCAGCTGGCTAGAGCGTTTTAGGGTTCTTCATGGGTCCTCAGAGAGCAGATGGGTCAACACTTGCCAGCAAGTGTCAATTAGCTCAGCAATGAAGTGGAAAGATGAGACTGGCAAGTAAGCAAAAATCTGCCACTAAACACTTACTTTCACATCTTCAACCTGGCCAAGGCCTCATTAAATCAATTCTGGGGAAGGCAATCTTGAGACACAATGAAAGAAAAACAAGAAACAAAAAAACTAGATGTTTCCATTTCCCATTTCTTGATGATAAATTAATCTGACTTACCATTCCAATGGAATATAGTAATGTGCCACTTTAAGACTTCACTGATACACAGTACCAAGAGCAGCAGGGCTCAATGACAGTAAGTCTAAGGTCTGCTACTCCCTAGTTACAAATATATAAGTCAGTGTAAGACAGAGCCTAAATGCACAGCAGATTCCATTTTTTTGAGCAACAAATTTTTACATGTATTCCTTTTAAAACTAAGGAAACATAATAGTACCAGAGACAGCATCTTATAAACTTTTGATTTCCACAGTTGTTGAAATCTGGCCTTGAATATCCATGACCATCTGAGTCTTCAGTGCGGCCTGACTATCATAGGAAGCAGATGCACTCTCCCCACTGGTCCTACATTCACACAATGAAGCCAACTTGTAACATGCTTATCTCCTTGGATAGAAAGCCATTTCTTGGCTTCATTATTGAGATACTTGAGTAGTGGGTAATCACTTTACGATGCAGGCCTTTACCATGCAGGCCTAAAGCTCGAAGTACTAATACAGAGACAAGTTTTTGCTTTCTGCTTTTTTATAATTAGGAAAAACAACACTCACATGGACCACTTGGATGAGGTGCAAATGTTGGCTGCTAGTAGGAAATGCGTTTCTATTAAGACTTGCTAGAAACAACAACACAAAGTAATGTTTCCCATGTGGGTTCCACACCAGAGGAATGAGGATATTTGCCTCAGCCACAACAATTTTATTATATCCTTCTCTGAGCTGTTCTGTGTGTTCCTCTGCCAAGTTGCATCTGATATCATTCTCTAACTCACAGTTGGATTGAGAGAGGTCCTCTCATTGCCTATCTGATGACAGGGAGGATTGCAGACACAAGAACCAGGGTTATGTGTGCTTTGTATTGGCTATTTGCTTCCATAGGACTCACGCTCACACCTCTCCTGAAGGGTGATGCCTGACATGGGTGTCAGTGGATGAGACAGTGACTTCTTGATGACTTTGTAGAAAACCAGCATGCTCTTTGCAGCATATAAAAGGACTAAAGGCTGCTTAAGTAACAACCAGTGAGAATGCCCATGAGCAGCTATTTCAACATGATCCTTACCTGCCCAGAATCTTCTAATATTATAAATAAAGCTGTAGATCTTGGTGAACGTCCAATTTTATCAAACCACATGTTATTTCATGGAACCAGATTTTCAAAGTTTTGAGCCAATTGAAGGTTCTTGATATTAGCACCAATTAATTCCTTGCATCACTGCCACAAGTATTTCCTATTGCACCAAGGGATATATTAGGGACAAATTGGTCCATGCTTTTAAGGTGCTTGCTAGGTTTTAGAATATGCGTATGTTTATGCATTCTACTAGTGCAGATGATCTGAGCCTTTTTTTTTTTTAAATAGGAGCAGCAGTTTTAGATGGAAAGATAGAGTTGGGAGGGCAGATAAGAGGATCTGAAGAAATCTTGGCTGTTACCTCCTCGCCAGCATTTCCTGATACTATCCAAACTCCTGATACTAAAAATGTGTGTTAAAATGGGCTTGTTTCCATTTTTAGTGGAATGTTCATTTCTCATGATGAGGTCTTCCTGGCTTTTAGAATGAGAATTTAGACTCAGCCTATTCCCTTTTATTTAAATGAAGTTTTGACTGTTTGAGTCAAAAGGCCAGGCTCAAACTTTTTCTGCGTCACTGAAACAAGGCGTTTACTCACATGGCAGGGTTATGTGGAGAGCGAAAGCTCCAGCTGGAGTAGGCAGAGATTCACATTTTGGCAGAGCTCGCATGTCTTTTCCTGCCCTGCCCCAAAGGCCTTACCGGCCCCTCTCCTGGTTGCAGCCTCTTCTCTCCAGCTGTGCCTGCCAGCAACTGCCCCTCCTCCCCTGTATCGGGGGAGAATCGGTACCAGCCCCTTCATGCGTTCCACCACGCATGCGCGCGCGCACACACACACACACACACACACACACACACACACACACACACACGGGGGAGCACACAGTGCGTGAAGTAAAGGAACGAGGAAATGGATTACTCTGGGCTGTTGCCAAAACAGCACGAAAAAACTGTAGCCAGAATTTTCAAGCCTGAAATATAAGTATGTGATGATGGTGGGAGATAAACTTTCATTTTTTCTCTAATTGGTGTGAATACACAAATGTAAAAATGAACAGTGTGCTGTGAATATATGCACAGAGTGCAATTTATATGTAAGCAATGGATACATAGTACATTATAACAAAATATGTGAGTATACAGGATGAGTGCGGCAGGAGGGCGGGGCAAGAGTGGGATTATCTCCGTTTATCTCAACACCAGGCATTCATTGGCTAACGTACAACATGAACCCCTGAAGTCAGCTGGTCTATATTTAGTACAGGAATTACAGCTTTCGTGCGTGCATACACACATATTTTAACTTCCAAATATATAAGAATTCAGAGCATATGTTGCATATATTTTTATGAAAATATAAACAAGATAGTTAAATATTTCAAATTCCAAATTGCCATTTCTTAAACAGTGAGGTAGTAGTTATCAGGCTGCTCTCTCTCTCCTGGCCTACCTTGTTTTGTTTTCTTCCTCCCTCTCTGAAGCTGGCTGAGCAGGACCTCAGATATCCCTGATTACTGCTAAAGCTTCACACTGGGAGAGAACCTGGGATTTCTGGGGCAGCTAAAGGTTTGTTACTTTCTCCATGGAAACTGCGCTAACAAAAAACCGTACCAACCACAATTCTACACTAAGAATGCCAAACAGTTATCGACTTTTACTCATGTGCAACACAGAGGAAGCTCACTATGTTATATTTAAACCCTACAGACTAGCCAAACAGCTGTACTTTTTTCACTCACTCAATTTGCTAAAAGCTATTCTTTGTGTGTGTGTTAGTTGCTCAGTCATGTCTGACTCTTTGTGACCCCATGCACTGTAGCCCACCAGGCTCCTCTGTCCGTGGGATTCTCTAGGCAAGAATACTGGAGTGGGTAGCCATTCCCCTCTCCAAGAATCTTCCCTGACCCAGGGATCAAACCTGGGTCTTCTGCATTGCAACCAGATTCTTCACCAGCTGAGCCAAAAAGTTCTTCTTTAGGGGATACTATTTACCACCCCCTTCAACCTCAACAAAGCAAAACAAAAAAGTCAGTAGCCCCATAGAAGCTCCACAATAACAAAAATTAAAACCAACTGATGATAAGGGAATAATGATTAAGTGTGAAAAAGACAAAGGTGTCTGCTCTTTAAAATCAAGGACTTCATTTATTTTTATATCTTGTTTATGTTCCTACAAGATAATCCATTAGTGATAGAATGTGCTTCCTCATAAGACACAAGTTATATCTTTGTGATTATTAGAACTAAAAGGCAGAAGGCACCCCTACCCGTTGTTTGGCCCAGGTCAACTGAATATTTAAACTCCAACTTTTCTTCATATAGTGGTTGAGTTTGCATCAGAGTACTTACAATGTTTAGACATATTATTTATCTTACTTTGGTTAATGTGTAATATTCTCAGCAGAGAATAAACCACCTTCCTCCTAAAAACTGAAAACATATAAAAGGATTGGCAATGAAAGAAGTGTGGAAAGCAACACAGCACAATGATTAAGAACATGGATTTTAAAGTTAAAATCTTGGTCCTATCATCTAATTCAAGCATGGTTTGGGGTAGAAGTCCCCAACTCTTGGGACTGATTTAATAATAATAGAAATAAAGTGCACAACAAATGCATTTCAATTATCCTGAGACCAAATCCCCCTCACCCACAGTTCCTGGAGAAATTGTCTTTAACAGAACTGATCCCTGGTGCCAAAAAAGTTTGGGGACTATTGATTTGGGGCATTATAACTTAAGAGCTTTGAGTCTCATTTCCTCCGGCTCTAAAAGAGGGAGAGGAACTGTGTTTGTATCATAGGGTTATGGTGAAATTTAAATAAGATAACTCAACCAGCATTTATTAAATGAACATGAAACATCATGCCAAATAAATCACTTTTTCCAAAATGCAACACAACCTAGGGACACCTAGTTTTTGTACCCATGCCATGCTTATTACAATTCTAGAAAAGCATACATAATTTGAACATAACCCAAAATACTGCCACACTAGATGGGATCCACATTCCATTAAGACTACCTTCTATCTCTCTTAAATGGCTCCTTTGGGCCATCACCTGCAAGAGATTAGCAAGATATACCAAGTATATGAACACATGTCTCTTGTAATTTAACTATGTCTTTGGGATAAGCTCTTTGTTTCTCTTCTTATAATGCCAAGTGCATAGTAAGTCCTCAACAAATGTTTGCTGAATCCATCAACCGTCTACCACTTAGCAATGGTATGCTCAGAATCTCCCCCTTAAAGAGCTCATGATCTATAGTTTTTCCATTCATTCCCAATATCTTGAAAGCATTACAGCATGAGTTATTCTGACAAGGTCCCAACACCCAGGAGTTTGGGCTCCCTAAATTTTTATATTTTAGAAGAGGTAAAATAACCACAAATTTTCTTTCTGCTGCAAAAACACAGTATTTAGTATTTTCTTACTTCTTCCAAAGTTTGATGAGTATTCTCTCATCACAATATTTTTGCCTTTCTTTGAAAACAAATCCAACCTTGAAAGGATTTTTTCCTGGAAAGCAGCATGATGTAGCATAATGGTTTGTAAATCTTTTATAAAGTGATAGGCCATTAAAAACACACAAAACCTCATATTAAATTTCAATATATCAAGCAATTAAGGTAAATTGCTGTAAGAATGAATGGAGAAGAAAAGGACAGAACCTGGTCCTTACATTCTGTCACAGCCTCCGCAGTACCTCTCATATACCTTAGGAAACAAAACTTTAAAAATATATAGTAGAACACTAAATCTCAATCCCTTGCCATCCAAACTGGGTTCTCTTAGCCTTTCAGTTGGATGCCCTTGCACAAGATATGTCTTTGGTATAATTTTCCTTGTCAGCGAAACTTGTGGAACTTTTTATGAGGATTATGAATTTGTGTAGCAAATACCACTTATTATATCGAGATACTTTTTCATGATACCGAGGGTACATCAAAGATTGTCCTCATAGAGCTTACATTCTATTAAAAAAGATACACAATTTTAAAAAGTCATAGATAAGTCCTAGGGGATAAATTATAAGGAGATAAATAAAGCAAGAAAAAGGTAAGAAGTAAAGGTGGGTATACTTAGTAACATTTATGAATGGGTGTTCAAGGAGGATCCCAATGAGAGGTAACACTGAGCCAAAACAGCAGCGATGTGAGGGAACAGGCCATGTGACTCGATTAAAAAAGATTTAAGGACAGTGCTGTTGTTCAGTTGCTCAGCTGTATGACTCTTTATGACTCCACGAATTACAGCATGCCAGGCTTCCCTGTACTTCACCATCTCCTGGGGCTTGTTCAAACTCATGTCCATTGAGTCAGTGATGCCATCCAACCAACTGGTCCTCTGTCATCCCCTTGACTCATAATACATATTCAATAAATGATAACGATTACCATAGCCGAGATAATGTAAACAAAGAAAAAAAAAAACTTGGGATTAAAAATTTTGTCTCTGCTACTTTACTAGTTCTTTGAGGTCTTAAACCATTTACAATGACCTCTAAGATGCTTACTGCTTGGAAGGAAAGATATGACAAAGTTAGACAGCATATTAAAAAGCAGAGACATTAGTTTACTGACAAAGATCCATGAAAAGCTATGGCTTTTCAGGTAGTCACGTGTGGATGTTGGAGAATGAAATGGCAACCCACTCAGTATTCTTGCCTAGAGAATCCTGTGGATGGAGGAGCCTGGTGGGCTGCTGTCCATAGGGTCGCACAGAGTCAGGCAAGACTGAAGTGACCTAGTGTGCATGCACACATTGGAGAAGGAAATGGCAACCCACTCAGTATTCTTGCCTGGAGAATCCCAGGGACAGAGGCGCCTGGTGGGCTGCTGACTATGGGGTTGCACAAGAGTTGGACGCGACTTAGCAGCAGCAGCAGCATGTATGGATGTGAGAGTTAGACCATGATGAAATCTGAGCACTGAAGAATTGATGTTTTTGAATGGTGGTGTTGGAGAAGACTCTTGAGAGAACCTTGGACTGCAAGGAGATCCAACCAGTCAATCCTAAAGGAAATCAGTCCTGAATATTCATTGGAAAGACTGATGCTGAAGCTGAAGCTCCAATACTTTGGCCACCTGATGCAAAGAACTGACTCATTGGAAAAGACCCTGATGCTGGGAAAGATTGAAGGCAGGAGGAGAAGGGAATGACAGAGGATGAGATGGTTGGATGGTATCACTGACTTGATGGACATGAGTTTGAGCAAGCTTCAGGAGTTGGTGATGGACAGGGAAGCCTGGTGTGCTGCAGTCCATGGGGTTGCAAAGAGTTGGACATGACTGAGCAATTGAACTATGAGATACAGTTTTCTCATGGAAGATGGGATAACAATACCTGCACTTTGTACAGTGTCATTAAGAGGACAAAAATAAGAAAATATGCAAGGAAATATTAAGGAAATAAAGAACCACATAAACTGTCAACCACTGAATCCCCTCCCATACTATCTCTCCAAAATGACAGACGACCATTCCATCTTATTAACAAGGCAATCAATGATTTCATAGGTAATCCAGGAGGAGGATTTCTAATATAAAAAATAACTTCTCTTTTGGAGAGTTAGACCAAGAACAGTAAGAACTGAAGGAGATCGAGATTGATTTCCAATGAAGGAAACCTAACCACTAACCAGCTTAAACTTGCTGGGGCTCTGGTTTCAGAGAATAGCCATCTATTTGCTCTGGTCCTTGGTTGACTCACTATAAATTCCCCATCTGGGTGGCTTCAATACACCTTAACCTTTCTTTTGCCCTCTTTCAGATTTAATGCCTTTGGTTCACTCATTCAACAAACATTGAATAAATATTATACTTACAATAAACACAGAGCCAAGAATAGATTTGGGTGAGGGGGTGAACTAAACTAGGAGTCAGCTTAAACAAATCCCCTGCGGAAAGATGAGGGGAAAGGTGGGGGGCAAAGAAAGAAAGGAATCCGTTCCGCTTCCAGAATTCCTCTAGTCTGAACAAGTCTGAACCTTGAACATATTTCAGTAGGTAATTACAAACAAAATGAGCCTTCAAGGTACCACTACACCACATTACACTTGGCAAGGTAACCCCGAAACAACTGCGGTACAAGAGTAACTTCAGTCATTTCGTCCCCCAGCAAACATTTACTAAATGCCTACCTAGCACTAGGCACAGAGAGCCAGAATTCAAAAGACAAGACTCCCAGGTGCTCAGCTCTTCCACACTCCCTCTTCTTGTCTACCCACTGGCCCTGTTCTGCCTGTGGTCCAGTGTACAGCTCCACAACATAATCAAACTTTTCTAGAGCGGCCAGTTTCTGGGAGTAGGAATACACAGCGAATATAAATGCAAAGCCAATGTAAATCCCATATCCAGTCTCACATTTCTCATCTAGTGTGGCTTTTATTTACAGCTCCCACTAGTCCCTTCCAGTCTTTCTGTGATCATCCCCTTAGAAATTCTCCTTCTAAAGTTTATAGGTCTTTTTTTTTCTGGACCTTACCTAAAGGGATTAAAAAGTAGGCTAAGAACAGCAGTCTTCTCACTGGTATACTTCTAAATTCATACTCTACCATCCTTTAATATTCTGAAAGCAGAACTCAAAAATACTGAAAACTGACTCTGAGTGAACCATACAACTTTTAAACAATCTTACAAGACTATTATCCCTATTTTATAGATAAATGAAAAAGCTAAATATAATGCCAAAAATCAAACAAAATAGTAAATGACAGAGTCCTGCCTGGAGCTCAAGTCTTTCAAATCAAAAGATGAAACTCTTGTTCTCTCTTCCAAACTATGAGAGAACTGTCAAAAGAAGAAAAGTTATCTCTCCTCTCTGGTCATGTACCCATAATGTCCAAGGTCCTTTCCAGCTTTAAATTCTAAACATCATGTTAGTTAGGACTGATTATTTACACTTAAGCACATAAAACAATTCATTATAATTGATTCTCTATTCATAATCTCTTTGAAGAGGTCTTTTATGCTTTTAGGCCACATGCAAATCATTCTGCTACTAAGTATATTTCT
The DNA here is from genome assembly GCA_006408675.1 of Madoqua kirkii. Classification (NCBI taxonomy): domain Eukaryota; kingdom Metazoa; phylum Chordata; class Mammalia; order Artiodactyla; family Bovidae; genus Madoqua; species Madoqua kirkii. The sequence goes on along the minus strand of SJYC01082347.1, from coordinate 4,312 downwards.
TTTCATATGAAAAAAGGATATAATTTTGTGCAAAATCTATTTCTTGCTTTTCAGATGGATCTAATCTATTGCTTTGAACTGATTTGAATTGTTCATGGCTGACGCCTTGAGTTCATACTCAGATGAAAGAATAACTTAGAGTATTATTAGCATCTGCTAAGTATTGATCTCTTATAAAACCAATATGCTTCTCCTTTAGTATGTCTCAGAGATGTGTTTGGTGGAATGAAACACTAAACTTCAAATCTTTCAGGCAGAATCAGTGTCAAATAACAATTCACAAAAATAATTAATATTAATAAAAACTAGATTGGTACCATAATGTGTTTTAAATGCTCAAGTGTTTGAAATATATTTGGGGGCAGAAAAATTCTTAGATGCTATACTATACATGTACGAGGTAAGCTACCTATAAAGATAAGCACTTGAGCTGAAATTTGAGCTGTCATCAAAGAGACAAATCAGCAGTTTATAGCCAAGTTAATTACCAGATAAAACAAACAAATTCAACACTCCTCATCGGAATATAATAGAACCCAGATTTTTTTTCACAATCTCCAGAGCAGAACCCAATTTTTTGATATATAAAGGAAAAGCAAAGTGTGACCAATTCTCAAGAAAAGAAGACAACCACAGAGATTAGTTTCAGGCATTTAAAGATGAGTGACCAGGCAGGATTCTAAATGGCTTCCCTGGTAGCTCAGCTGGTAAAGACTCCACCTGCAGTGCATGTGACTCCGGTTCGATTCCTAGGTTGGGAAGATCCCCTGGAGAAAGAATAGGCTACCCATTCCAGCATTCTTTGGCTTTCCTTGTGGCTCAGCTGGTAAAGAATCCGCCTGCAATGTGGGAGACCTGGGTTCAATCCCTGGAAGATTCCCTGGAGAGGGCATGGCAGCCCACTCCAGTATTTTTGCCTGGAGAATCCCCATGGACAGAGAAGCCTGGTGGACTACAGTACACGGAGTCACAGAGAGTCTGACGTGACTCAGTGACTAAGCACAGCATTAGAACTATGCTCAAGAAGTCAAAGGAAAATTGTTCTTGCAATGAGTGAAAAGAGAAAAGTCTCAGTAGAGGAAAACAACGTCTATTAAAAAGAAGCAAATGGAAATTTTAGAGATGAAAAATATACCTGAAAATTTTTTGGAGCTTAAATATGGCTGAGTAGAAGGACCTGCATCTCCTCCAGGAAGAATTCAAAATCACAATTAGCTGTTGAACAACCTTCCACAGGAGCACTCTGGAATCCACCAAAAAACCATAACCCATGTCCAAACACAAAGGAAAGAAAGTGAAAGTGAATGTGAAAGTTGCTCAGTCATGTACTACACTTTACAACCCCATGGACTATATAGTCCATGCCAGAATACTGGAGTGGGTAGCCTTTCCCTTCTCCAGTGGATTTTCCCAGGCTCAAACCCAGGTCTCCCACATTGCAGGTGGATTCTTTTCAGCCAAGCACAAGGGAAGCCCAAGAGCACTGGAGTGGGTAGCCCATCCCTTCTCCAGCAGATCTTCCTGACCTAGGAATCAAACTGGGGTCTCCTGCATTGCAAGTGGATTTTTTACCAACTGAATTATCAGGGAAGCATAAAGCATAAGCTGCCAAGTGGGCAACCAACAAACTGGAAAACAATAATACCAAAGAAGTTCTCACACTGTTGTGAAGGTTCTGAGCCCCAGTTACCCAGCCTAGGTATCCAGCACAGGGGCTGGGAATCCCCAGAGATTCTGACTTTGAAGGCCAGCATGATTTGATTACAGGACTTTGATAAACAGAAACTCCACTCTTGGAGGACACAAACAAAATCGTGCTCACACCAAGAACCAGGGGAAACGAGCAGTGACCCCACAGAGACAGAACCAGACCTACCTGCTAGTGTTGGAGGGCCTTTGTCGAGGCATGGGTTGGGTTATTTCCTGGGAGGAGCCCCTTGGTGTAAGCCTTCTTGGAAGCTGCTATTAGCCCTACCATAGAGCCTACAGGCTCTACCACACAGATGGTTGGATAGTATCACCAACTTGATAGACTGGAGTTTGAGCAAGGTATGGCAGTTGTAATGGACAGGGAAGCCCGGCCTGTTGCAGTCTATCGTGTTGCAAACGTGTTGCAGTCTATTGTGTTGCAAAGAGTTGGACACAACTGAGCAACTGAACTGAACTGAGAGCCTGTAGACTCCAGATTGGGTTGCCTCAGGCAAAATAATTAACAGGGAGGGAGCACAGCCCAACCAATCAGCAGACAGTTAAGAGTTTTACTGAGTGTGTGGCCCTGCCCACTAGAGCAAGACCCAGTTTTTCCCACCACCAGTCCCTCCCATCAGGAAGCTTATACAATCCTCTTAGGCCTCATCCACCAGAGGGCAGACAGAAGAAGCAAGAAGAGCCACAATCCTGCTGCCAAGCTAGAATAAAAACTGTATCACAGAAAGTTAATCAAAAGGAAAAGGCAAGAACGTTATGACCCAGATGAAGGGACAAGATAAAACCCTAGAAAATCAACTAAATGAAGTGGAAATGGGCAACCTTCCAGGAAAAGAATTCAGAATAAAGATAGTGAAGATGATCTGAGATCTCAGAAAAAGAACGGAGAAGATGCAAGAAGTGTTTACCAAAGACTAGAAGAATTAAAGAACAAACAGATGAAAAATACACTGGAAGGAATCAGTAGCTGAGTAAGTGAAGCAGAAGAACGGATAAGTGACCTGGAAGATAGATAGTGGAAATCAATGCTACCAGACAGAATACAGAAAAGAGAATGGAAAAAAAAAAAAAAAAGGAAGAAGACAACCTAAGAGGCCTCTGGGACAACATTAAACACACCACCATTTAGGGGTCCCCAAAGCAGAAGAGAGATAGAAAGGACCTGAGAAAATACTTGAAGAGATAATAGTTGAAAAGTTCCCTCACATAGTAAAGGAAACAGTCAAGTCCAGGAAGTACAGAATCCCAGGCAGAATAAAATCAAGGAAAACACACTGATGTACATAGTAATCAAACTGACAAAAATTGGACACAAGCGAAATATTGAAAATAACAAGGGGAAAATGGAAAAATATAAGGGAATTCCCATAAGGTTATCATCTGATTTCTCAACAGAAACTCGACAGGCCAGAGGGAATGGCACAACATATTTAAAGTGATTAAAAGCAATAAGCTACAACTAAGAATCCTCTACCCATGAAGACTCTCATTCAGACTTGACAGAGAAATCAAAAGCTTTACAGATAAGCAAAAGTTAACAGAATTCAGTAGCACCAAATCAGCTTTACAACAAATGCAAAAGGAACTTCTCTAGGCAGGAAACACAAGATAGGGAAAAGACCTACAAAAAATAAGCCCAAAACAATTAAGAAAATGGTAATAAGATCATATATATTGATAATTACCTTAAATGTCAATGGATTAAATACACCAACCGAAAGACACAGACTGGTTGAGGGGGATGAGGACATGCACATTTATGTGTTTTTTACTTACTACCTCACTCTACTTAACCTCCCCACCAAACTGTATGTAATTATTTATTGTTGGGTTAATCGTGTTTCCATTATGACTTGCAACTGTAATTATCTTTTATTTTTTCTGGCTACTGACTGTGAAAATTGATACACATCTTTCACTATTGTGAATATGTATTATTTGTTTAATACCATTTTATCATTGGTCAGAAAATAACAGAATTCTATATCATTAAAACTACCATTTAATAGAAAAACTTATAATTACTTTTTAAAATCCAAATGCACACACACACACATACACAACTTGGAGTTTTTTGAAAAATACAAATGCCGAGGAATCATTTCTTTTTCCTCCAAAGCTCAGGATGAGATTCTAATGAGCAGCCATGTTTCAAAAGAACAGGGTTATATGATGATCTTTTACTTTTATCTAGTTGCTTTACTTTTTCTATTTCATATTCAGTGCTCCCATTTCATTTATTTCATGCTTTCCAATCTCCACATCTCTTTTTTGTTGTTGTTCTTTCTCAAGCCTTTGTCAAGTGTAGCAGAAAAATCTTTGTGTCTATATATAAATAATGTAAATTTTGCTTAGCTAATAAATTTATGACATTTTGATTCTGTTTGACTAAATGTGAATAGAAAAATAGATTTGTAATGTATATTCACTTAAAGCTTTGACGTTGCTTGTTTTATTTGGCATATAGTATTACTGCTGACAATCTAGAAAGCTCTTTGTCTTACTGATTAAAAAAATTTTTTTTGAATAGGCTTGAAACTTCTAAGAATATAAAGAAATACTATGTTGTAAGAAACAAAACAAATGAAGCAAACAAACCAGGAAA
>SJYC01082342.1:0-11315 GCA_006408675.1 Madoqua kirkii | reverse complement strand
AGAGGCGCGGACATAGAGAGTGGACATGAGGACACGGGAGAGGAAGGGCAGGGCAGCACAGACTGGGAGAGCAGCACTGACATGCGTGCACTCCCATGGATAAAATGGCCAGTAGGAAGCTTCTGATGCCACAGGGAGCTCAGCTCGGTGCTCTGTGATGATTCATAGGGCTGGGATGCTGGGACAGGGAGGCTCAAGAAGAACAGAAAATGATATACATATACCTGATTCACTTGGTTGTATAGCAGAAACTAACACAACATTGTAAAGCAATTATACTCCAGTAAAACTTAAACATATGATTCTAATTAAGAGAGAAGGGACTAAGCTATGTGACTCATTCTAGCTCTAACTTTTATGATTTTGAAAAGCATATAGACTGATAAACTTTGTAGGAGCAGAGAATATTGACTGCATTTCTTCCATTATAGCAATTAGCTTTGTTAAAAATCTTAGAGCCTTTTTTCTAAGAATTTACATGTATATGTACTTCCATTATAAAATAAGAAATTGTGTTGTAAACCAAATAGAAACATTAACTCTTAAACAAATATGCTGCGCTTAGTCGTGTCTGACAATTTGCGACCCCATGGACTGTAGCCCAACAGGATCCTCTGTCCCTGGGGATTCTCCAGGCAGGAATACTGGAGTGGGTAGCCTATCCCTTCTCCAGGGGAACTTTCTAACCCAGGAATTGAACCGAAGTCTCCAGCATTGCAGGCAGATTCTTTACCAGCTGAGAAACCCAAGAAGCCCCAAGTATATACCTGAGTTCAAATTCCAGCTCTACCACTTAAGGAGCCAGTTTCTGGACCTTGCTTCCTCTTTTTCTTCATCTGTAAAATGGGCATTTCAGCAGCATATACCCCTTTATATTGTTGTAACAGTTACATGTAATTTAAAAAGCACTTAAAACAGTACTTAGTACTGGATAAGTGGTGGTGGTATTATTAATTTCTGTATTTTATTAATTTCTATATTTTTCTGTAATAATCAGTTAACTTAAAAAGCTGTTGAAAGCTATGAGCCCTCTCCTATGAAAAAAATATCCTTACCTGTGTGTACTAAGTTTTGTTTACCATTCCAGGGGGTGCACAGAGTCCCTGAGACACATCTTGGGCACACACCACCCCTCTGCTCTGATTAGGATGTGTGCATCTCAGATGGGAATGATTCCTGCACTATTGATGCACAGGAGCTTTATGGTCTCCATATTTCATATGAAGACTATGATTTTCACATAATTTAGGAAGTTCACTCATTGCTAATGAGGGAATTGAAAAAAATATCCTTACCTGTGTGTACTAAGTTTTGTTTACCATTCCAGGGGGTGCACAGAGTCCCTGAGACACATCTTGGGCACACACCACCCCTCTGCTCTGATTAGGATGTGTGCATCTCAGATGGGAATGATTCCTGCACTATTGATGCACAGGAGCTTTATGGTCTCCATATTTCATATGAAGACTATGATTTTCACATAATTTAGGAAGTTCACTCATTGCTAATGAGGGAATGAAACTGGGAACTGAACCTAAAATGTTGGACTTTCATGCAGTGTCATTCCAGGACGTTGGTCCAGTGCATGACAGGACCTACCCTGCTGTCTTGCCCTTTGCTGGGTGTCCTCTCCTGACTTCTGCTCCACTTACAGCATCTCCAACATACAATATCACCTGAAGCCTGACCCACACCTACAGCAGTTCGGGTCCAAGGACTACAGCACACCAGGCCTCCCTGTCCATCACCAACTCCTGGAGTTTACTCAAACATGTCCATGAGTTGATGATGCCATCCAACTATCTCATCCTCCATTGTCCCCTTCTCCTTCTGCCTTCAATCTTTTCCAGCATCAGGGTCTGTTCTAATGAGTCAGTTCTTCGCACCCACATCATTGAAATACATATGCGGACAGTGCTAACGCTAAGTCACTTCAGTTGTGTCTGACTCTTTGTGATCCTACTGGCCGTAGCCCGCCAGGCTTCTCTGTCCCTCTGTCCATGGGATTCTCCAGGCAAGAATACTGGAGTGGGTTGCCATTTCTTTCTCCAGGGGATCTTCCTGACCCAGAGGCTGAACCCACGTCTCCTGTGTCTCCTGCATTGGCAGGCAGGTTCTTTACCACTAATGCCACCTGGGAAGCCCAGAAGGCAAATATCAACCAAGGGTGTATACATGGCAAAGTAGATGCAGTTTAATATTCTCATTGCTGCTTCCTCAATACTTCATGCCCACTAAATTAGTTTGTTTTTCATGAATAATTGTGATACTCTGCTCTGCCTTTTGTTGTTATACTAATAAAGTATTTTGTCAGTATCACATATATTTTAAGAACTTAAATATTATTTTATAGAAGTTAATTTATTTAACTCTCAATCCCGAATATCAGCATATGTAGATGAGCAATGAGACAAAATTTTATATTAGCATAAAGGATTATTTTTCTATTATCAGTTATAAATGTACATAATTATCTTAGAAGAACATTGGATTGCACAGATGTTTGTTCTTGTGTATAGACATGTGTTTTGCAAAATGCACTCAACAAAGCTAAGACTTTCTTTTGGTGTGTTTTGTGGCAGATGGGGAAGATAATGCGTGGACCATTCATGAAGTTTGTGGCACATGCTGCCTCCTTCACCATTTTTCTGGGACTGCTAGTCATGAATGCAGCTGACAGATTCGAAGGCACCAAAATCCTTCCTAATGAAACCAGCACAGATCATGCAAAACAGCTGTTCAGGATGAAAACATCCTGCTTCTCATGGATGGAGATGCTCATTATTTCCTGGGTAGTAGGTAAAGACTGACTTTCTCTCATCACTTATTTTTTCAGCCATAGCAATAAGACTGAACGACACCTGTTCTCTCACACGTCAGTTATATAAATGTATGCAGCATAATACAATGCTCTGCACATAATTTTGTGTTTTTAAAGTGAAGTTATCTAGGGTTCATTTTCAGTACCACAGTTCTCTCATATGCCACATGCTTTTTAGATTTCCAAGAAAAACCCAGGAAGAAACTGAACAGGAAGTATGAATCAAACCCTGCCAGTGATGAAAAACTGCCATTCATATTTTGGGACAGCTGTGACTTCAAGCTTAAAAATAACTGTATGATTTTATGTTGCAATTTAATAGGAACAGAAGGTCCTAGCCACTCACATCTATTGAACATTTGTTGTGTACTACGAACTGTTCAGATCATTTTACATCCATCACATTACACACTGTCTTTGTGCCTTAGTGGTCTACTCTATCATATAATAATAACGTCTGCACTGTGGCTTTAGGTCTCCCAGATGGAAAGTGAAACAGAGAGAATGCAGTCTCAATTACTAGGCTGTCTTTTATAATTAGTCATCCATGTTGCTTGACATTAAATGTAATGAAAATAAAAAGATATTTCAATTGGATATTTATAAATAAATAGACTCAGTAGCTATTACCTATTGAGGATAATAATGTGAATAAAATGTAGTCCTTATAGTCAAGGAAGTTAAGTCTGCTGGAAGGGGGCAGGCAGGTCAACAAGTAAATCAATAAAAAAACTATGTGACAAATAATATTACTGAGGAGCTATTAGAGGGTTATGAACATATACAGATTGGGTACCTAAATCTGAGTGGGTGGGATGTGGAAGGGGCAGAGAAGGTCTCCCTAGACAGTACATTCAATCTGAGACTTTGAAGATAAGGGCATGTTAATCCTACTGTTTATGGGGAGGTAAGGAAGGACTGATGTTGAGGCTGAAACTCCAGTACTTTGGCCACCTGATGAGGAGAGCTGACTCATTTGAAAAGACCCTGATGCTAGGAAAGATTGAGGGGAGGAGAAGGGGACAACAGAGGATGAGATGGCTGGATGGCATCACCGACTCAATGGATGTGGGTTTGGGTGGACTCTGGGAGGTGGTGATGGACAAGGAGGCCTGGCGTGCTGCAGTTCATGGGGTTGCAAAGACTCAGACATGACTGAGTGACTGAACTGAACTGAAGGACACTATGAGGGATGAATCAAAATGCTGAAGGCAAAGATGTGGAACTAGGTCCACACTTGGCACCTCATTTGCCAAGTAATGTGTTAGGTTCAGCTATAACACAGGCTCATTTATGGATGTGAGTGATGGGAGAGAGGGGAAGAGACATGGTCAGAGGATGATTTTCAGCTATTGGTGCTGTGATTCCTCACCTTTTATAAAGCACAGTCGGCTGTGAGGTAGAGGGTGGCTTTGAGGAGGCGGGTCGGGAGGCTGAGAGACAACTGAAGTGATCCATGTGTGGAATGTGGGGCCAGAAGTCGGGAGTGAGGAAAGGACTTGAGAGCTTTGTAAAAGATACTCTTCAAAAAACCTGGTAATGTATTGCATGTGGAAAAGGAGAGCTGTGGATTCTGCCTTGGGTTAAGGTGCTGACTGCAAGTCTCTAAGAGGAAGAATACAGAGGGAAGATAAAGATTGAGACTGGGAGAATGAAAAGCTGGTAAGGAAGTTTGCTTGAGATTGACTTTGAAGTGCCCATGGAATTTCCAGGTGAAGGAGTCTACTAAGTAATAGGAAATGTAACCCCAGAGAGAAGCCAGGCTGTGGACAAAGTTTCAGCTGTCTCCATAAGGTCCTGACTATGCAGGAAGTCCTGCAGGGTAGATACGTGGAGAAGGATGTGAGAAGAGAGCTCAAGGAATCTTTATCCTAAACCATTGGCAGTCCGTAAGCTTGGTTCTCACCTGGTGATCTGGAGAAGCATCTGTAGTCAGTTTTATGTCACTTCTGTGGCAAAGGATATCTTCGTGGCTTCCTTATTCTGGGGCTGATAGGATAATCAATTGAAATGTTATGAAGCACTATACAAATTACCTTATGAGCATTTTAAATGCATATGAGGTAATTCAACAGCATTGAGAGTTATTCAAAACTTCTGAATCACTTCATTTCCTGGTTATGTTCCAAGGAGAAATATAGTGTCTTAACATGTGAACTGCATCACTAAGGTAAACCTTTGATAAAGAAGAGTTTGATTGTCCACTTTTCTTTTCTAATTGGTTTGTCTTATGCTATAAAGCTCTAAGAAATATCTCACTTTGAATATCTGATTTAAAATAAGAATGATCATTTGTATATTGCCTCTGTCTCAAGCTAGATGCCTATATGCCATCATATTTTGTGCATGTTAGTATGTGTAACATACATAATATAGTACTTGGCACATTGGAAATGTTTAATAAATTTCAAATGGCTATGATTATTATTAAACTCTTCATTAAGAGTTCTTATGTTTTATATGGAAGTGGTATTTCCTACTGAAAAGATATTAATCAAGATATGACTCTTTCATTCAAGGTTAAACTTTGAAAGCATTTAATTTTATGTAAGGGTATTAGATATAATGGATGTTCATTTTATTCTTTTTCTTATTTTAAACATTCTATTTTGTGTTGGGGCATAGCCAGTTAACAAGGTTGTGATAGTTTCAGGTAAACAGTAAAAGGACTCAGCCATACATACATGTGCATCCATGTTCATCTTATTCTTTATCAAACATAATTACTCTTCTCATACTAATATTTTAATATAAGCATTAAAAGTTTTCCTTTTTTCACCTGGAAACCTAAACCAAGAATGTTAACTTTTAATTTTATGAATAAAAGCTCTATCCTTGGAACAACTGGCCCAATAACCTTTATATTTGAGATTTGGAGATGATCTCAGTGTTCACTGAAAGGGAAAACAATGAACAACTCAGAATGGACAACTGGTACTTTGTTGCATGTGTTAGACTCCTGGTTCAGTTTCTAATACTGATATTTATTTTTCCTCTTGAATTTTCTTGAAAGTTGTTGTACCTTCTGGAAATAATCATTAAGTGGCCTACTTAGGTCTGATGCTAGCTGGTTTGAAGGAAAAGACTGACATTATTGGTCACAGAAAGCAAATTGATATAATTTTTAGTGAAAAGCTGAAAAGCTGAATGATGGAATCTGCATTTCAGGAGATGCTGACAAGACAGAATGGCGAGCTCAAAACAAGGAGAAATGAGAAGGGTAGCAGGAACACAGGGTTGGGGAGACGTGCTTGATGACATTTCACTCAGGAGAAGGTCTTAAGCAGCAGTTTTAGCCTAATGTCCAGTGTGAGCGCGGAGGAGGGAAATGCAATGCAGGATTGACACTTCAACAGGAGGGAGGGACTGCAGGCAAGGGCTGTAATTATGTCCCTGAGCCACACTCTGTCTAGACCACAGCTGCGCCTGCAAATTGGCAAAATAGGGAGCATTCCAAGGGGAAAGCCGTCGGAAAAGTGAGTGGCTTCTCCACAGAAAAGCTCCTGTTGGGACTGGAGAAACTTACTCCGGAGGGTGGGAGGTAGGGCAGGACCTAGGGATTGTGAAGCCTGAAATTTAGCTTTTTGGATGGCTCCATTTAGAGAAAAAGAAGACAAAACAAGAGACTTTGGAGGATCCTGGGCAAATAAGGCATCCTAGAGTTTAAATTTCATTCGCTTCATGGGAAACCCGCCTCTTCTTTAGAAGAATAAATTTAATGAGTGCACAGGTGTGTTGTTGTTGTTGTTGTTTTTAATTTTAAGAAATTTAAAGGTGGAGGGAGCAGATTCATTCTCTTGAGGGCAGAATTAGTACTGACAGGTTCACAGTGAAGGGATACTTCCTGCAAAGTCAACAATGGGATGAGCAGTCTTCAGTGGGAGTAATTCAGGACCTATTTAAGCAGAAGCTCCACCCTGTGGAGTTCTCTGCTTGTGGAGAAACTGGACTAGATGGAGGATTTTGAACTATGCTTGGCAACGCCTGGGGGTCCCCAGAAAACATGGAAATTCTTCCTTCAAACAGAGTGGTTTGCTGTATCTGTTTTATCTTTTAAAAGTTTTGGGAAGATATCATTTTTACCAAGGAATGTACCCCTTAAAGAGAGAGAAGATGGAGGAGAATTGTGAAGAAGGAGAAAAGCTTTGAAAACAACTAGACTATATGAATTTAAACCCTCCAGTAATCTGTGTTTCAGCTACTCTAAACTACCCTTGTTTCCTCTTGAGGAAGCTGGTGGGAACCCAGGGACAACATCCACACAAAGACTGCCCTCAGATTTTTTCACTCCTGCTCATAGTTTACGTGTGCACATGTGCATGTGTGCATGCATGAGTGGACACATGCAGTGTTTCCTATTTTATTAATAAATTTGATCCACTAAAGTATAGATGAATTCAATCCCAGCCTTCTCTGTATTTGGAATAACTTCAAAATAAGTAAGTTGTGTGATACACTGAATGCTGATTTTGAGAAAAGCACAGTTAAGCTGTTGGAAGGGGATTCCCAGGTGGTGCTAGAAAGAACCTACCTGCCAGTGCAGGAGACACAAGAGACACAGGTTCGATTCCTGGGTTGGGGACGATCCCCTGGAGAAGGGCATGGCAACCCACTCCAGTATTCTTACCTGGAGAATCCCATGGACAGAGGAGCCAGGCAGACTACAGTCTATGGGGTTGAAAAGAGTCAGATACAACTGAATTGACTTAGCATGCACACACAAGCTGTTGGAAGGACAGAGAGGAGCCTGGCAGGCTACAGTCTATGGAGTCGAAAAGAGTCAGATACAACTGAAGTGACTTAGCATGCACGCACAAGCTGTTGGAAGGACAGAGAGCATGGCTTTTTAAAACCCCTACAGGGCTTCTGTGATACAAGTTCATGACAGATATGGGGATTTGGGGAAGGTGATTAGTGGCAGAAAAGGTGGAAGATTAATTTCAACTAGGGGACCCTGGAGACTTCTTGATGGAAGTTGACTTTGAGGAATTGTTGGTGTTTAGGTTGTGTTTCTCCAGATGGCTCTAGGAGGAGATGGGACATCAGAGATTAGGATATCTTAAAGATAATAGGGGTAAAGTTACTTCTTTTTAATAAAGAAATATATGCCAGGCATAGAAAATCTGAAATAGTAAATTCTCAGTATTAGTTATGTTTTCAAGTGCCAGATACTGTGCTATGCATTTTTCATGTTATTTAAGTCTCATAACCATCCTATGAAGTAGGTACAAACTACTATCATTCCCATTTTGCAAGTTGAGTTTTAGAAAGTTTCAGTAAGTTGCCAAAGATTGCACAGCTAACAAATGGATGACTGTTAATTGTTCAGGCACCCAGCCGTGTCCGACTCTTTGTGACCCCATGGACTGCAGCACGCCAGGCCTCCCTGTCCCTCACCATCTCCCAGAGTTTGCCTAAGTTTATGTTTGTTGCATCAGTGATGCTGTGGTGTCTGATTCCAAAACTGGTGCTCCTAAGTAACACACTAAGTTTTAGAGTGGATGTGCAACATTATTAATAATTCTGCCATGAAGAAACTACTGCTACTACTATGCTCCTGTAATTCTGTCTAGTCTTTCACTATGCTGTTTTAAACATTATATCATAGAATATATAAAATGTTTACTTGGCATGCTGGAATGTTTATGATATAAACATTTCCCATTGTGTATTAGTCTAGGTCCTCCAAGAAGCATATGCAAAGACAGAATTTAACATGCAACAATTTTATTAAGGGAAATTCTATGTGAGAGAAATGGGAGGGAGCTGAAGAAACCTGCAAGGGCTGTAAGACTGTGATGCAAGGTTTATGTTGAGGGCAGGAGAGAGAGAAGGACGGTAGGACAGAAGCAGTCTATATCTCCGTTCTGTCTAAAGAAAGTTTGACAAGTCTGTCAGGAGATCCTTGAGCCGAGGTCAGCCATCGGAGGAGTCCCCTGACTCCCAAGAAGGGGTGCCCTCAGTCACTGGTGAGGAGCAGCCCATGGGAAGCATGGCCTTAGGGCAAAAGTGTCTATAGTGCAGCTATGGCACATGGCCAGTTGAATTCCTGTATTTGGAGGCCTGTGGGCACATTCTTGTGGCCACTATTCCATGGTAATTAAAATATCATATGAAATGGCTACATAATAGTCTATTTGTGAAAATCCCATGATTACTTCTAGTTTGAGGATGTTAGTATCGGCGGGTTTACATATTTATTATAAAGAATCCTATAATGAACATCTTGTGTACAGAATTAATGGATCAAGTCATGTTTGCTGTTTGAATACCCTTAATGAACTTTGTCAAATTGCTTTATGATAATGCACTGATATTTTTGGACTGTAGGATTTGTAGGGACAGGATAATTATGGCTGAATGGGCAAGATGAGGTCAATTTTGAAGGGTTTTGAATGTCAGCCTGAGACCTTTTAAATTTGTTTTGTTGAAAAATAAGGCTGGAATGAGATTGGATGTTAACCCCTATTTTAACCTCTTTCCCATACAGGCATGATATGGGCTGAATGTAAAGAAATTTGGACTCAAGGCCCCAAGGAGTACTTGTTTGAGTTGTGGAATATGCTTGATTTTGGAATGCTGGCAATCTTTGCAGCATCATTCATTGCTAGATTCATGGCATTTTGGCATGCTTCCAAAGCCCAGAGCATCATTGATGCAAATGATACTTTAAAGGATTTAACAAAAGTCACACTGGGAGACAATGTGAAATACTACAATTTGGGTGAGTTTACAGCACTCAGTCAATATATTTATAAAATGCAGAATTTATATGATATCATTTGTATGCAGGATCTTTTAAAAAATGGTACAAAAGAGCCTATTTACAAAACAAAAATAGAGTCACAGATGTAGAAAACAAGCCTATGGTTACCAAGAGGGAAGGGAGGGGAGGGATAAACATAAGAGAGAGATTAGAACTGACATATACACACTACTATATATAAAATAGATAACTAATAAGTACCTACTGTATAGCACAGGGAACTCAATACTCTGTAATGACCTACATGGGAAAAGAATCTAAAACAGAGTGGGTATACATATAACTGATTCTCGTTGCTATATAGCAGGAACTAACACCACAGCATTGTGATTCAACTGTACTTTAATAAAAAGTTATTTAAATTTTTTAGATAAATAAAATGATGAAAGAAAAAAAAGGAACACATCAGTAGCAGTTTGGTTATTATTCAATTCTCATAAAATTAATGGTCAGTTTCCAGGTTCTTCAGATTATCTATATCTTTTATTATGCTTTCTACTTCTTTCCTGATATTCTTCTGGCAGAAAACCTCTCAGTCACAAGAATCATCTCCCCTTATCTCTGGGATTAATTGGCTAACCACCAAACTTCATTGAGAATGCTTTTATTATGTTGTGGATTTATTTTTTTCTTCTGTTTATTAAAAATAGTACACATTTAAGTACCATTTCTGTTTAAACCATATAAACTATTTGAAAGCAAGTGAATCATCGAAGGCTCCCAATAAACAGCACCCCTTTTTCTCACCCAGACTTTGAACTAGTGCTATGCTGTGCTTAGTCGCTCAGTCGTGTCCAACTCTTTGCAACCCATTGGATTGTAGCCCACCAGGCTCTGTGTCATGGGATTTTTCAGGCAAGAATGTTGGAGTAGGTTGCCATTTCCTCCTCCAGTGGATCTTCCTGACCCAGGGATAGAACCCACCTGCTGAGCCACTAGGGAAGCCTTTGAACTAGACGAGAAATAAAACAAAGAGCCAACATTAGGTCAAATCATCACCTTAATACTGACAAAGTTTAGCATGGATGATATAATTCTGAGTTTATTAGTCAACTGGCTCAGCAATACTGAACCCCAGGCTTAGGCAGATGTATCCTCCAATTTCCAGGCAGCCATGGACAGGGCAGTCATATCCCAAAGTGGGTATGGTGGCAGGTATCTGATCATGTGAGAGTCCTCCATGGAAGATCAGAAGGAAATTCCCAAGATAAAGAGGGCAGAGCTGAGTCCAGTACGCTCAGATTCCACCCCAGTTTAGCAACCAGATAAGTCATTCTACCTCCCCAAGAGGATAGTGACTAAGGAATAGAAATAGGTTCAGTTATTGCTTAGAAACTTAGGGTGGGAAAAACAGATTCTTTGACTACTTACTTCAAGTCCTCCTCTGATAAGATGTCAGTTAACATATGGTTGATATCTCTAAGAGTTTTATTGGCTGTATCACATAGGGATTTCTTTTTATTATTTCTCTTTAATATTTTAATACTTAACAATTTTTAGACATATATAGGGCTTTTATACAAGGATATATTGTACAGCACAGGGAATATACCCATTATTTTATAAGAAAAATTTTAATATATGGAATTTTACAAGTCAAAGTATTTATATACTGTACTTATATTCAAGGTGCTATATAAAAATAAACTGCTTTTATTACTTTATTGTTCCTACTTCTACTTCTCAGCAAATAAGCAAATACAAATTTATAATTATATTTTTCCTCTC